>WNGS01030382.1:0-17567 GCA_020271785.1 Procambarus virginalis
GTCCTCTTGTTCGTGATGTTGCTGGTTTCAGGAATTCCTCTGTCAATTTGGGTGATTAATTAGTATTTTGTAAGTGGTGATAATATCACCTCTTTATTACATATTTCTAGTGTTTGGCATGTTTAACCCCGCTAGTATCTCCTTGTAATTCTTGTTTTCAGTTTCGGAAGCCATTTTGCAGCATGCCACTGCACCTTTTCCAGTTCATTTTGTGCTTCTTGAGATTTGAGCCCCATACAACTGCTGCATATTCCAATTTTTGTCTCTCAAAAGTCATGAACAGTTTTTTTTTAGTATTTCACCATCCACAGGATTAACCCTTCAATTGCGCATCGCATCATATGATGCGTTGACCGACTTGCAGAAAATTGCGCGTCGCATCATATGATGCGTTGGAGTACTACGCAAGATTTAAACGGCCCGCGGATACACGGGGTTCACCACACCTTCATCAGGGCTCTTGTAAACAGACGCCATTTTAAAAAAAAATCGTGGGCCAAACTCCCGGGTGTTAGGGGCCTCAGTATCGAGTAAGCTACCAAGCCTGACGCACGCAGCATGAGCTCACAGCACTGCTGTTCAGCTTGTGACCACAGCATCGCCTAAAAATGCCATAATATACTTGTTCATGCTATTATGTAGCGATAATATTATTACAGAAGACCCCTGACTGTGATAAAACTGACCATGGGTCTGATAATAAGAGGATTGTGATGATATTTAGCGCTGTGCTCCATGGAGGGAGGAGTAATGCTGTGGGAGGGAGGGTGGTGGCGTTGTTATCTGACTGTGTGTGGCCACCTTTTATTGACTGCACTCACCATACCAGCTTAGTGGTTCGTTATGGTGAACACAAATGTAGATACTTATATATAACGTGTGTATAGAGAGTATAAACAGCAAGAGTAGGAGGTTGGGAGCCGCCATTTTGGTGAGAGGAGCGTCGTCTGCAGGAATTATCGTGTTGTTTACTGGTGATCACGTCTTTGGGCACCATACCAGTTTACTTGTACAAGTTTGGTGAATAAAACCGGTAGATATTTATATATAATGTGTGTATATAGCGTAATAACACCACAAGCAGTATTGTTGGAGGAGAAATATTAGTGCGTGTGGCCTTGAGGGCGGCAGCCATCAGCTGACTGTGAGGTCCATCAGTGGCAGTGGCAGCCAGTGGCGGGCTGCCACTGCCTGCCACTGCCACTCAGCATACCAACTTAGTGGTTCGTTATGGTGAACACGAATGTAGATACTTATATATAGCGTCTGTATATAGTGAATAAAAGCAAAAACAGTATTGTGGGAGGAGAATGTGGGCGAGTCAGATGACTTGAGGGAGGGCGTGAGTGGCTGGCTGGTACACGGCGGTCACTCCTCGTTACTTTTTGACTCATAATAGCAACTTAGTGGTTCGTTATGGTGAACAAAACATGCAGATACTTATATATAACCTGTGTATATAGTGTAACAACCGACAAAGTATTTGTTCACTGTTTGATGAACATAATTGAATCAACAATAAGCACACCATATTTTTGAGTACAGCGATGATTCACCCATTTCATTATATAAATATATCACACTACACACTATTGAATAATATTACAGCAAAAAAACTACGAAAAATCAATCAGAGACATTGAAATAATTAGGCAATTATCTCTTTGTGGCAACTCCGGCCTGACAGCTGGCGATCAACAGACCGCCTGGGACGCATGCTGAGTGAGCGCCTGTTTTGTGCCAGACTTCCCTGCCCTATAGCGGCCAATATATTCAACTTACGATTTTTTTATTATTTTTCCCGTGATCAGTGAACACAAATTAACAGGTTAGGAAGAAAAAAATTTTTTTTTTTTTTTTGTATGCGCCTGTGGGTGTCAAATGGTATATAGCTATGCGCCATTTAAGGGTTAAATTAATATGGTACGGTTTGGCTCAGATTCACTATTTCCTTCCTACCAGTTGGTGGCCTTGGAGGCAGACTGCCCTGTTGGAAAACCTGACACCATTTACTAATATTCAATACAATATGCAGATAATATTGCTGCTGGATTGTAATATCAAGTTAAACCATAGAAGTAAGCAAGTAATTATAAAAAAAAACACCAAACCGGGAAGGCTATGTAGCACCATCAAAGTGCGAAATAATCAAAGGGCGCTAAATATCACCAAGAATGCCAATACGAGAACAGAAACGCACAAGGCAAACGATATAAAAAGTATCCAATTCACCAAGAATTCTATCGAGGGACAAGTGACCGCGAGGGATGGTCGGAAAGCAAGACACGCACGTCCTGGAAGGAAGAACATTCAACAAGGATATGCACAACTGTAAGAGGGACAATGCAATTTGGAAAATAAGGAGCAGGGCAGCCCTCCATTAAGTGACGTGAATTAAGCGAGTATTGCCAATCCGCAACCTCGCTAGAGCCATTTCCCACCGCCGGTTATGGTGGCAGGAGGAAGGCCACAGGAGGGACACTACATTTGGGAATATGCAGCTTGTTACCAACTACAGAAGACCAACAACCCTGCCAACGGGCAAGGATGGAGGAATGAATAACTGGATAAAAGTCGGAATAAGGAATACTTTTACGGGAGATGGGACAAAAATTGATAGCTTCTCTAGCGGCAGCATCCACACGCTCATTTAAAACACCAACATGGCTGGGAACCCAGCAAAACTCTACCGATTACTAGAGATAAGAAACAGCCAATGTTGAATCTCGATAACCACCGGATGGACAGGATTAAAGGACCCAAGAGCCATGAGGGCACTACGAGAGTCAACTACAACCACAAAGGAGGATTGACAATGAGAGAGCAAGAGACAGAGAGCATAGCATAAAGTTCTGCTGTGAAAAGGCTAGCCTCCGAAGGGAGGCAACACATGTAAGTGCGGTCAGGAAAAACAACAGAGTAGCCAACACCGTTTGCAGACTCAGACCCATCGGAGTAGATGGAAACAGATCAAGAGTGCGAAGAAAAGTGCTCAAGGAAAAGACACTTCAGAACCATAGGAGTAAAATCTTTAGTGATGCGGGTCAAGGATGTACAAAACTTTGGAAGGGGAACTCTCCACGGCGGCAAGGAAGGAACAGCACGAGGAGAAACATTAGAAATGCAAAGGGAAAGAGAATCCTGTAAGCAAGATAGTAGGACAGAAAGAGGGAGGCGATGAAGAGGAACTGGAATCACAGAAGGGGCTAAAGTTAAAGCACAGCAGAGGTGAGAGGAAGGATGTTGTAAGGACCGCGCAAGATAGCGAAGACAGGAGCGATCACGGCGGTCCTGGAGAGATAGAAAACCAGTGTCAACATACAAACTGAGGGCGGGAGTCTAACAAAAGGCACCAGAGATGAAATGCAACCCAGTATGGTGCAAAGCATCAAGACGGCGAAGAGTAGGAGAAGAAGCAGAGGAGTATACAGGGCAACCATAATCGAGTTTAGACAGGATGAGAGAGGAATGCAAATATGGGAGCGTGCGCCTATCCACTCCCCAAGAAGTATGGGACAAAGCCTTAAGTAGGTTAAGGGCCTTAGAGCATTCAACTTGGAGGTAAGAGATATGAGGTGACAAAGACAAACGAGTGTCAATGATTAACCCCAAAAGCTTAGCGGAATCCCTGTACACAAGGGGATGACCATAAAGAGACAAAGATGAACGAAGAACGACATGCTTCCGAGTAAAAGTCATAGCACAAGTCTTAGACACAGAACTTGAAGCCATGATCGGTGACCCAAGACAACATCAATAACATGTTGAAGCCGCCGTTGAAGGAGAGGCTTCACTCCTGACAGCAAAGGGTAAGATCGTCAACATAGAGAGCAGGGAAGATGGCCAGAAGGAAGAGAGGAAAGAAGACCATTGAGGGCAACTAAAAGGAGTAGTGCTCAGAACACTACCCTGGGGTACACCCTCATACTGTCTAAAAGGGGCAGAGAGAATGGTACCAAGCCTCACATGAAAGGAACGAGGAGAGAGGAAACTTTGGAGGAAGAGAGGGCGATTCCCATGAAGGCCAAATGAATGAAGTTGGGACAGAATATGATACCGTCAGGTAGTGTCGTAAGCCTTTTTCAGGTCAAAAAGGATGGCAACAACCGAGGTCTTTGCAGCAAAAGCAGTACGAATATAGACCTCCAAGTTCACCAGGACATCCATTGTGCTATGGCACTTGCGAAAACCAAATTGAGAAGGGAAGAGGTGGTGATAGTGTTCTAAGAACCACATCAAACGAACGTTAACCATACATTCAAAGAGCTTGCAGACAACTCGTGAGGTCAATATGGTGGAAGTCCTTGGGGGATGACCCGAGAGACTCTGGTTTCCGAACAGGGAGGACACCAGCATTGAGCCAGTCCTCAGGGACTGACAATGACTCCCAGACCCAATTGTACAGACTCAGTAAATACCGAGACGTGCACGGAGGGAGATGGCAAACCATCTCATAATGAATGCCATCGGAGCCTGCTGCCAGAGAACCGCAGAGGGCTAGGACAGACTGAAGCTTAGAGAGAGAGAGAGAGAAAGGGATCGTTATAGGGAAGGCGAAAATGGGTACAGAAATCTAAAGGACGAGATTCAAGAATAGGATTACGAAGAAGGAAGGATTGGGGAAGATGAGAACCAGAGCTAAGAGATGAAAAGTGGGAACCCAGTTTGGTCGCGACCTGCAACGGGTCCGCCACAAGATCAGCACGGAGGCGAAAGACCGGTGAGACATCAGGAACGAACTTACCTGCTATCTTGCGGATACGCTTCCACACCAGTGGCAGAGGAGTTTCGGACGTAACGGTGGAGACATAAGACATCCAGCAAGCACGTTTAGCCGTATGGATGGTCCTACGGGTCACTGCACTCACCTTCCGAAACAAAAGAAAAGACTCTACTGTCTGCCGGCGGCAGCGTCTCTTCCAGGCTGCACACTTACAGCGGACAGCCCGAGCACAGTCCAAACTCCACCAGGGAATGCACTTCCATGTTTTCCGAGAGGAAGAGCGAGGAATAGAGCAGAGGGTAGCGTCAAAGACAGTGTCCTGAAAAAGAAGGAGGGAGCAAGGGAGAGGCAGAACGTAGTGGTCGGAAATAGTAGCAAGGAGAGTAAAGAGATGCCAGTCAGCCTTAGCAAATCGCCACCTAGGGAAGGAGAGAGGAGGGTGAAAAGATAAAAAGGTAACAAGGATGGGAAAATGGTCACTGACATGGAAGTCATCAAGGACCGGCCACTTGAAATCTAAGTAAAGGGATGACAAGCACAGAGAAAGATCGAGACAGGAAAGGGAGCGAGTCAGAGTCCAAATGAGTGGGCTCACCAGAATTCAGTAGAGACAGAAGAAGAAGAGAGGATGAAAGGTTCAAGGAGGTGACCCCGGGTGTTTGTCAGCACATCACCCCAGAGGGCATGTCGACAATTGAAATCACCCACCAGGAGCACAGGCTCCTGCACGGAGTCCAGGTGGTGTTTAACCCTCAAACCGCTAGGGGCCCAAATGGAATTCACACTGTGACGATAATCTCTTATCAGAGATTTAGCCTGCTATTTCTACGACTCACTCCTGTCCTCATCAATATACAAGATACGTTTTGTAGTGGCTAAACGTATTATAAGATAGCCACACGTACCAGCAACTCCCTCCTTCCCCCCACTCCAGCACCTGCTGCACCTGGTCGACGCGCCGAACCCTTCAACTGCCTAACTAGCGACTTGCGGCCATCCAGCTTCCTCATTGGCCGCCAACCAACACTCCACTCCGGCTCCTCGCCAATCACAAGACCTCGCCAGTTATTGTTGGAGTCCCTTGCGTTTCTGCCAGCCAGAATATTGTGTGCTCGCAAGCTATGAACTCCTAAGTGACTCACCTTGTGTGGTCAAATAGAGGTTTATAGTTAGTGCATATATTCCAGCATTCATATTTTATTTACTTTTGTATGTCAATTCTCCTCCCCATTAACGTAACCTATTTTCATGTTTATGTATTTTTTCCACTTGACATTTTTTACCAGTAAGCCAAGATTTTGCATTTGTTTCAATTTGTGTTTTTTTTATTGTTAATAAAATCCAGTTTTTATTATTGTCTTTCGTATTTCCAACCTTACCACAGATTACCAATCACGCAGTCATTCTTTTTTTTCTCTTTTTTTTCCTTTTCTTTTTTTATATATTATATGTGGCCCAGCACTGACACCTGCTAGTTGGAAGACTGCCGACCACCATTTCCAACTCGTTACCGTCACATATAAATGGGGGCCTGTCCACGGAGCTTCACTCAGGTATTGGTAATTGTGGTAAGCACACTTGGCTTTCATTTCCCTTGCTTCCATTATTCACATTAATCATTCTTTATTTTATATGGTGCTGTGTATATTGTACATTACGGGAATAGCATATGGTGAGAGTGAGACAACTTTGGATTACGTGGTGACTGTAGGCCGCAGTCATACTCTTAATTGGTCGTCTCCCCCTTCCGTGTTATCCTCCGTGTTTAACATCTTTGTCCCCAGATATTTCTCACTTTTTGACAGATTATCACATAGGTACCCTGGTACTGTGGTCTGTCTCCGGGTCAATAGCACCCAAGTCCTGCAATCCGACTCTAGGAGGAAAAAGAGGGCTTTAGATCCTCTAGCACGAACTATTATTGGCGAATTGGGACCTCGCCGATAGTTCTCGTCACCAGTTGACACTCGCACCCCTACTCGTCGGTCAGACTGATGGTATTTACCAAAAGGTAGGGAATTGGCGTTCTTTCTTTTGAGCACAAAGTTCGCTAATTCTGTAAATACCATATTCAATTTCAGTGGGTACCATTGCTTATGTTCTATAGTGACTTGGCAAGGTATGACTACATTTTTTGGACTACCTCATTTATTTTGAAGCCATTTAGTGTTTCACTTGTATTTTAAACTTAGTTTTCACTAATTAGTAGGATTTTCTTGCCTTTATCCTCCCATAGTGAGTACCAGGTACAAGATTTCCTGCGACCTTATTCATTTACCATCTTGAATTAACTTTAATTATTAATAATTCCCCACAGGATAGGTATCAGTTGCCACGTTTCCTGTTTCTGACACTCGCCATATTCTCACTATATTCGTCTCCTTTGTTTTGCTATATTTTCACCATGTTCCGCTTACAAGCTTTCAAAGCAGATCCAGAAAGTGAAATAGGGACCTTACGTCACGCTAAGAGGGTCGATTTGTTAACTCTTGCACATGAGTATCACTTAGAAGTTCCTGATGGAGCCAACAAATTTGCCATTAATAATATGATACTGGATCACCTTGCTGAGGAAGATATTATAGATTCTTCTACTCATGAACAGTACATTATTTCAGATAAAGATGACTTGAGAGCGATAAAGCTCAAATTGGAACTTGCCAAGATCGAGCTACAGCAACAACAAGAAGCAGCTGCAAGCAGAGAGCGTGAAGCTGCCCTCAGAAAGGAAGAAGCTGCCCTGAAGAAGGAAGAAAGTGAACGTGAGTTGGCCTTATACAAACAGCGACTCGAGATACAACGCGACCACGACAAACGACAGGCAGAAGCAATGCTAGAATGTCGTAACCGAGAACTCACGAGGGACGCTGCACACCAAGCTCAACTCCAACAAGCGGCAGCTAGTCTTCCTCCCAGTTTCAATATCTCCCATGCAAGTAAGTTAATGCCCCCGTTCCTCGAAACGGAGGTTGATGTGTTCTTTACCACTTTTGAGACCCTTGCTGTTCAACTTAATTGGCCTGACGACCAATGGGCTACCCTTCTCAGAGTACATTTAACAGGTAGAGCAGCAGTCACACTCAGCACTTTGGCTTCGGAAAACGACTACACCACCCTGAAACAAGCTGTGTTGGACGCCTACCTTCTCTCCACCGAAAGCTATCGACGAAAGTTTCGTGACTACGTCAAGGCAAGTACCACCACCTTCTTAGAATTTGCTAACACCAAACAAAGATATTTCATGAAATGGCTGGAGGCAGCACATGTCTCTACTTTTTCAGAACTTGTCAACCTCATACTGGTTGAAGAATTTTTGAGACGTGTACCTCCTCCTGTCCGCCTATACTTAGCAGACAAGGAAGAGACGGAGTTAGTGAAGTGTGCGAAGTCAGCTGACACTTACAGCCTCATCCACCGGCTGACTCCAGATCCTACCAGCAAGAAGTCTTGGTACAGTTACGAGAAAGCGAGCCCAGATCAAGGTACCTCTCAACTGTACTGCAGGTATTGTCGATTATATGGACACACCATTGACAAATGTGGTAAGTCCCAATCTAAAGGTAACGTCGAACCCCCTAAGTCTAAAACTACTCACCCTAAGTCCGGTAAGCCTGTAATGAATGTTGGTGTTCATGCTAATGATCTCTCTCTCTTTACCAAGCATCTATATCCAGGAACTATCTCTACCCACGGTTCAGATTCAGAGGGACGTTTCGGACTTAAGATCCTACGGGACACAGCGGCTCTACAATCGATCGTCTTGAAATCGGCTGTGCCCAACGTCGCCTACACAGGAGAGACTGTGTTCATCACTGACCTTACTGCTACAACTCCTTATCCACTTGCCCGAGTTTACCTGGATTGTCCCTTCGTGACCGGTGAAGTCCAAGTCGCCGTCAGGGAAAAGCCTTTTCCCATGCCTGGAGTGCAACTTCTCCTGGGCAACGACTTGGCAGAAGACCAACAACCAAACAACCTGATCATCAAGGACATATCCAAGGTAAGCAACTCTGTGGTGGATAACCCGATTTTTGAACATTTCCCAGTAAAGGTTCAAGAGAGTGATGAAGGTTCTCCTCCTGTTATGGTGACCACCCGTGCTCAAGCTGCACGTCCACAGCCAGCCGACTCTACTGCTACCGCTGTCCCTCAGGACCCTTCGAAACTACCCCCTAACCTGACCGCGGTGGAGTTCCGTAAGTTACAGAGAGATGATCTTACATTGACACCATTATTCTTTCAGGCTGAAACCCAATCCGACAGTGTTCCTGGGTTCTTTATGGAGAACGAAATACTCTATCGCAGGTATAGACCCAGTAAACTGAAGGACGAGGACGATTGGGCAAACGTTGAACAACTAGTGATTCCCACCAGCCTGCGGCCCACGATTCTACACCTGGCCCACGGCGCTTTGTCACACTATGGGTTCAACAAGACTTACCATGGAATTCGACAAGACTACTACTGGCCAGGTATGGTAAACGACATCAAAACTTATGTCAAATTATGCCACGTGTGTCAGTTAGCCGGGAAACCGAACGTTTCCATTCCCAGAGCACCACTGATACCCATCCAGGTGCCTGAGGAACCGTTCCACAAGCTCATTATCGACTGCGTTGGTCCTTTGCCTCGGACCAGTGCAGGCAACGCATATATCTTAACCATCCTGTGTCCTACCACCAGATTTCCGATAGCAGTTCCAGTAAAAAATATTACAGCTGCTACAGTGGTGAAGAATCTACTGAAAATCTTCACCCAGTATGGATTTCCGAGGGAGATTCAGAGCGACTGTGGTACCAACTTCACCAGTGATCTCTTCAAACGGACTCTGGAGGAGTTCAACATCAAACAGGTACTGTCCAGCCCCTATCATCCTGCTTCACAGGGTTCTCTCGAGCGTAGTCATCAAACCATCAAGGCACTCTTAAAAAAGTTCTGTAATGAGACCTCAAAGGATTGGGATAGGCAAATTGATCTCATCATGTGTATTTTCAGAAGTCTTCCCAACGAGTCACTAGGAGTATCTCCTTATGAGATGCTCTACGGACGTAAGTGCCGTACACCTCTCAAGGCTTTCAAGGATTCTCTACGTGATGACACCTTCAGTGAGCATCAGAGTGTGCCCCAGTATCTTCAAAATCTCCGACACATTCTAGAGAGGGTCCATTCCTTTGCCAGCAACAACCTACAGAGAGCCCAGGAGAGGATGAAGACTCGTTACGACCGGCACTGTAAAGTAAGGAAGTTTACACCAGGAGACTTAGTGCTTGCCTATTTCCCTATCCCAGGTTCTCCTTTACAGAACAGGTTCTCAGGACCCTACCGTGTTAAGGAGTGCCGGAACAACTTCAACTACGTTCTCGAGACCCCCGATAGGCGGCGGAAGACCCAGCTGTGCCACATTAATTTACTCAAGCCCTACCATGGGGTTCCTCCCACTGTGTTAACCAATTTCACCTCATTTACAGGTCCATACAGCCACAGTGAGACCTTCCCTGCTTCTCCTTCCGAGAGCACTGACACTGAGACAGCGCTCTCTAACTCGGAAATCCTTACTAACCTTCAACATCATTTTCAGGACGATAATAGTGCTCCACTAATCAAACTCGTCAGAGAATATCAAGAGTTGTTTCGAGATGACCCCCAAGAGTGTACTGTAACTCGCACGACATCCAACTGCTACCTGACACCCAGCCGATTCGCCAACCATTCTACCGAATCAGCCCGAGCAAAACGGAAGTCATGCGGGCTGAGGTACAGTATCTCTTGGACCATGGACTGGCTACCCCCTGTGAGTCCCCCTGGGCCTCACCATGCATCCTGGTACCCAAACCTCACGGCAAAATCCGTCTGTGTACGGATTATAGGAAGTTGAACCAGGTCACAGTGAAGGACGCCTACCCAATACCCAGGGTAGACGACATTCTGGATGCCATTGGTAATGCCCGCTACCTGTCTCAGGTAGACCTACTAAAGGGCTACTACCAGGTGAGTTTAACGGAGCGAGCTAAGGTACTGTCCGCCTTTATAACCCGTTTGGTCTCTACAGGTACAATCGCCTTCCCTTTGGACTCTGCAATGCCCCAGCCACCTTTCAGAGAGCTGTCAACCGCGTCATCCAGGGCTTGGAAAACACCTACGCCTATTTGGACGACATCGTGGTAGCATCCAACACCTGGAGCGAACACCTGCTCCAGCTACAACGATTGTTCTACAAGCTCCTGAAAGCCGGCCTCACCATCAATTTGGGCAAGTCCACCTTCGCGAAAGGTAAAGTGCGGTACCTGGGTCATGTTATAGGGAGTGGCAGCCTGGCTCCGTTAAACATTCACATTCAAGCAATCCAACAGTATCCACAGCCTACTACCAGGAAGCAGCTCCTGCGCTTCCTTGGTCTTGCTTCCTATTACCGTAGGTTTGTGAAGAATTTTAGCACTGTTGCAACCCCATTAATCACCTTAACCAGTCCCAAGCAACGGTATAATTGGACCAGAGAGCAAACCGTTGCATTCGAACAACTCAAATTCCTCCTCTGTTCTAATCCCATTCTCGCCTCACCAGATATCAAGAAGCCTTTCATCCTCCATGTCGACGCCAGTGGTACCGGCATCGGAAGTGTCTTAATGCAGCAGCGAGGCGAGGAGGTTCTACCTGTCAGCTACTACAGTTGCAAGTTGAAGCCTCATCAGAAGAACTACAGTACTATAGAGAAGGAACTCCTGTCCATCGTCCTGAGCTTACAACACTTTGCACCATATCTGCACGGTGCTAGGTCCACTACCATCTATTCGGACCACAACCCTCTGAGATTTTTACATCAAGCCCAATTTAATAACCAACGTCTGCTGCGATGGGCTTTATATCTTCAAGGCTTCAATTTAAAGATCTGCTACATCAAGGGGCCTGATAACATCATCGCTGACGCCCTCTCCAGAGTGCATGAGGTAGAGGCAGCTCCACCTCCCACTCTACCTCCAGTGGACATGATTCACCCGAAACAGCAGGCTTCGGGGGAGAGTTGTGACGATAATCTCTTATCAGAGATTTAGCCTGCTATTTCTGCGACTCACTCCTGTCCTCATCAATATACAAGATACGTTTTGTAGTGGCTAAACGTATTATAAGATAGCCACACGTACCAGCAACTCCCTCCTTCCCCCACTCCAGCACCTGCTGCACCTGGTCGACGCGCCGAACCCTTCAACTGCCTAACTAGCGACTTGCGGCCATCCAGCTTCCTCATTGGCCGCCAACCAACACTCCACTCCGGCTCCTCGCCAATCACAAGACCTCGCCAGTTATTGTTGGAGTCCCTTGCGTTTCTGCCAGCCAGAATATTGTGTGCTCGCAAGCTATGAACTCCTAAGTGACTCACCTTGTGTGGTCAAATAGAGGTTTATAGTTAGTGCATATATTCCAGCATTCATATTTTATTTACTTTTGTATGTCAATTCTCCTCCCCATTAACGTAATCTATTTTCATGTTTATGTATTTTTTCCACTTGACATTTTTTACCAGTAAGCCAAGATTTTGCATTTGTTTCAATTTGTGTTTTTTTTATTGTTATTAAAATCCAGTTTTTATTATTGTCTTTCGTATTTCGAACCTTACCACAGATTACCAATCACGCAGTCATTCTTTTTTTTTCTCTTTTTTTTCCTTTTCTTTTTTTTATATATTATATGTGGCCCAGCACTGACACCTGCTAGTTGGAAGACTGCCGACCACCATTTCCAACTCGTTACCGTCACAACACCCACAGGCGCAACAAAAAAAAAAATCCAAAAAATTCTTTCGTCTTATAGAATTGTTTATTTTTGTTCCCTGATCACGGAAAAAATAACAAAAAAATCGTAGGTAGCATATTTTAGCCGCAGTAGGGTAGGGAAGTGTGGCAAAAAAGGGCGTTGGCAGAGCCTTCGCCAGACGAGGTCTACTCCGCCCGAGCTGTCAGACGGCAGTTGCCACAAATATATTTCCTAATTATTTCAATGTCTCTGATTGATTTTTTCTTAGTTTTTTTGCAGTAATATTATTCCATACAGTGAATTGTGGTATATTTATATTATAAAATGTGTGAACCATCGCTGTACTCAAAATTATGGTGTGCATATAAGTGATTCAATTATTATGTTCATAAAACAATAAACAAATAGTTTTGCTGTTGTTACACTATATACACAGGTTATATATAAGTATCTGCATGTTTTGTTCACCATAACGAACTACTAAGTTGGTCTTGTGAGTCAAAAAGCAACGAGGAGTGGCCGCCACACACCAGCGAGCCACTCACTGCCACGCCCTCCCTCAACACCACCTCACTCACCCTCATTTACCTCCCACAATACTGTTTTTGCATTTATTCACTATACACAGACGTTATATATACGTATTTACATGTTTTGTTCACCATAACTGTACATCTAAGCTTGTATGGTGAGTAAACGCACAAAGACGTAGCTACTCCACAGTCAGCTGATCGGCGGCCACCCTCAAGGCCAGACGCACTAATATTTCTCCTCCAACAATATTGGTTGTGGTGTTATTACGCTATATACACACATTATATATAAGTATCTACCTGTTTTATTCACCATACTTGTACAAATAAGCTGGTATGGTGCCCAAAGACCATAGTGGCCACCAGTAAACAACATGCCAAGTCGTGCAGACGACGCTCCTCTCTCACCAAAATGGCGGCTCCCAACCTACTCCTCTCGCTGTTATCTCACACTATACACACGTTATATGTAAGTATCTACATTTGTGTTCACCATAGCGAACCACTAAGCTGGTATGGTGAGTGCAGTCAATAAATGGTGGCCACACACAGTCAGAAGACGACGCCACAACCCTCCCTCCACCGCCGTACTCCTCCCTCCATCGAGCACAGCGCTAAATATCTCCACAATCAAGCTGTTATCAGAATCCTGGTCAGTTTTATCAATTTCAGGGGGCTTCAGTAATACTATCACTGCTAAATAATAGCAGTATCACTTATATTTTGGCATTTGTAGGCGATGCTGTGGTCACAAGCTGAACAGCGGTGCTGTGAGCTCGTGCTGCGTGCGCCAGCCTTGGTGGCTGGCGCAATACTGACGTTCTCACTCCCAAGAATGTTGGGCTGGATTTTTTTTCTAGGTGGCATCTGGCAACTATTAGTCGTGGCTGTACTATAGCTGCCCCTATCCCAGGCGGGGCGTTTAAATTATAGCGCTAGACACGAAATCATATATAAATGATGTGCGCGGTTTCGGTTTTGTCACTGATATCATTTATATATGATATGCGCGGTTTGAGGGTTAATGAATACCTCCTCCTGAGCCCATTGCTCCTCGTGCCTCTGAGGGGGCCAGATTCTGGCCATGGTCCCCGGTAGGCCTAGAACTCCACCCACATCGACTGATGCCAAAAGTTAGTGTATCCTTATCAGCCTGGATAGGTCTGGGGAGCCTCCGGGACGCGCCCATAAAATGGCATTTCATTAGTCAACGCTGTTTTTTTTTTTTTTGTTCAAAATGTATTTGGAGTTATTGTCTCTGCCTGATTACTGTGCATTGATAATGTCATAACTTTATCATACTGTAAAGTTAGATTACAAGCAAATGTTATATGGGTCTGTGCTTAAATCTGAAACTGTTTGGACAATAATATAAATTATGTGAAAACTATTTTTAATGAACGAGTAATGCAGATAGTATTTTTTTTTTCAGATTAGTCACAAGGTTAATGAAACTACCATGTTGCATGAAAAATTTGAGTTCCAATCCTCTGCAACATCCAAGATGGAAGAATTACTGAATGACAAGGAAGAACAGGTTAGTTACTCCAGTGAAGACATCCTGTCCTGTTGAGTTGTACACTCAACCCAAAATAGCGTTCTAACCTAATGAACCTAAGCATAGAAAATGTGGTTTTGTGCTGCTGGTTTTCATAGTAGCCCTTATATTATTTAAGATGGCAGATAGTGCTAGAGGATGACTTGGCATGATAAGTACAGCATTGGCGCTCCAAATATTTTAATGCTTGTGTTTCCGTGCCTGGGATCCACAAGTAACTCAGCCACAGGGGCCTGTGGCTGAGTGGTCAGTGATACGGATTCAGTCCTGTGGACCGGTAATCAATCCCTGGCGATGGCAGAAACAAATTGGCAGTTTCATTCACCCTGATGCCCCTAGGGCATCAGGGTGAATGATGCCCCTTATCTAGCAGTGAATAGGTACCTGGGAGTTAGACAGCTGCTACGAGCTGTTTCCTGGGGGTGTATAACAAAAAGGAGGCCTGGTCAAGGACCGGGCAGAGGGGACGTTAAGCCCTGAAATCCTCTCGAGATAACCTCAAGATAGATACATCCTGTTTTTAATTATATTTTGGTCTATATAGGTTTGTAATAGAGAAATTGCCTTGTAATCTACAAATTTGTTGGTGTGTTTTCCAGTCCTTTCTAGACCAGATTTTTCTGGACTACACTATGACTTGCACTCCCATGTTTTGACAGGTGATTTTCAAAGATTACCACGTTTTCAGATAAGTCAGTATACCTGTGTGTTTCCAGCCCATCTTCATTTTGGTAGTACAGTACAGTACTTGTAGGAAGGATGAAGACCATACTACTACTAATAATAATAATAATAATGATAATAATAATATCATTTCTACATTTCAACACAAAGTAGAAATCAGTACTATTGATTTTTTTTTTTTTTACAAAGACAAACTAGCCTAGCCTTCCTTGGCCTGATACATGCTATCTGAGGCCTAGTGTGAGTGCATGTGTTTGCTATACTAGGCATAGGAATATTTAAGTTGAGAAAATCCATGGGAGTCTGGATTCCAGTAACCTGAGTCTTGGGTAATGTGAGTAAATCTTGTGTGGGTAAATAATGGGAGTAACTGGACTCGTACAAAAATATAGAGAATTTTGTGCAATTTTTGGATATTCGTAGAAGGAAGTTTGGTGTACTCAATTCTTTGGCTAGCTGCTATCTGGGTGGTCCCCTGCATGATTTGGATGGCCAAACAGAGTAATTGTGAGTGGTTTGATGATAATCAAGAAATCCATAAAAAAATGATTTGTACGTTAGTAAGGCAGAAGGATCAGACTTAACTTAATTTTTCATGGATATGATACCAACATCAAATCATATATCAGACGTCATCCTATCCCCACTGGATTTTGAAGAAGCCATAAACAGTATGCCTATGCACTCCGCACCAGGCCCGGATTCTTGGAACTCCATATTCATCAAGAACTGTAAAAAACCACTATCGCAGGCCCTCCACATTCTGTGGAGACAAAGCCTAGATACTGGCGTTATTCCTGATATACTAAAAACAGCAGAGATAGCACCACTTCATAAAGGAGGAAATAAGGCAGAGGCAAAAAATTACAGACCGATAGCACTAACATCGCACATCATAAAAATTTTTGAGAGAGTGCTAAGAAGTAAGATCACAAAATACATGGAATCACAGCATCTCCATAACCCCGGACAACATGGTTTCAGAACAGGGCGCTCTTGCCTGTCGCAGTTGCTGGACCACTATGATATGGCATTAGATGCTATGGAAGACAAACAAAACGCTGATGTAATTTACACAGATTTCGCAAAAGCTTTTGATAAATGTGACCATGGTGTTATTGCCCATAAAATGCGCTCAAAAGGAATTACCAGAAAAGTAGGCAGATGGATCTACAATTTCCTGACCAACAGAACCCAATGTGTAATAGTCAACAAAATAAAATCCAACCCGTCAACCGTTAGGAGCTCAGTCCCCCAGGGTACTGTGCTTGCTCCAGTACTTTTTCTCATCCTCATATCGGACATAGACAAGAACACAACCTATAGCACTGTATCATCCTTTGCAGATGACACTAGGATCTTCATGAGAGTAGGCAACATAGAGGACACGGCGAACCTCCAGTCAGATGTAGATCAGGTCTTTCTATGGGCTACAGAAAATAATATGGTGTTTAACGAAGACAAGTTCCAGCTCATGCGCTATGGAAAAAATGAAAATATAAAAACGGAAACCACGTACAAAACTCAGGCAAATCATAACATAGAACGAAAAGGCAATGTAAAGGATCTGGGTGTACTCATGTCGGAAGACCTTACCTTTAAAGAACACAATAAAGTAGCCGTCACAACTGCAAGAAAAATGACAGGTTGGATAACAAGAACTTTTCACACTAGAGATGCTATACCGATGATGACACTTTTCAAAACGCTTGTGCTCTCTAGAGTGGAGTACTGCTGCACAATGACAGCCCCTTTCACTGCTGGTGAAATTGCTGACCTGGAGAGCGTGCAGAGATCCTTTACTGCTAGAATCCACTCGGTAAAACATCTAAACTATTGGGACCGACTAAAGAGCCTAAATCTGTATTCCCTTGAGCGCAGGCGGGAGAGATACATAATAATTTACACGTGGAAAATATTAGAGGGGCTGGTCCCAAACCTGCACACAGAAATAACATCACATGAGACCAGAAGACATGGCAGGATGTGCAGAATACCCCCGTTGAAAAGCAGAGGTGCAACTGGTACTCTGAGAGAGAACTCTATCAACATCAGAGGCCCGAGACTGTTCAACACGCTTCCACTACACATAAGGGACATAACTGGCAAACCCCTCACAGTGTTCAAGAGAGAACTGGATAAGCACCTCCAAAGGATACCTGATCAACCAGGCTGTGACTCATACGTCAGGCTGCGAGCAGCCGCGTCCAACAGCCTGGTTGATCAGTCCAGCAACCAGGAGGCCTGGTCGATGACCGGGCCGCGGGGACGATAAGCCCCGGAAGCACCTCAAGGTATCCTCAAGGTAAGGTAAGGAGGC
>WNGS01030392.1:0-16754 GCA_020271785.1 Procambarus virginalis
CACAGCCAACACCACCCCACCCTCCAGCACAGCCAACACCAACGTCGACTGGCGAACTGGGTGGTACCGACCACACCACACATAACGATAAACCTGGCGTTCCAACCCGAAAGCCAGCTTACGATCCAGGGGGAAGCACCGAGCCACGAACCAGACCCGGGACAAAACTTTGCAATTCACAAGCAGCGCCCGCTGATAAATCGTCAACGGGTGCACAGCCAACAACCCAATCGCAACACCGACACTCCGGGAAACCATATCCCAATTGCAAGCCAAGGACCACTCATAGGAAGCGAACCAGGTAAGCCCCAAAACCCGCACAGACGCGACAACCGGAAACCATGACCCCACCCACACACGGCGAGAGGACCACCCACCAAGACCCATAAGACCGGATTTTGCACGGTTTACCCACGCCCCAGTGGCCAACTCAAACCTCTCAACCACAACCTGGATCGCCCCAACCGACCCCTCCGAGGCCACGAACAGGATGGTATCATCCGCATAACCGCAGATAGGCAACCGAAGACCCGACGGGAGAGGGGGGGGGGACGATCAACGGACATCCCTTGATCGCCCGAAAAAAAGGCTCCTGAAAGACGATATACAGGAGCATCAAAAGCGGACAACCCTGCCGTACCGAGCGACGCACAGGGAAAGAATCACTCAAAAACCCATTTACACAGACCCGACTACAGCATTGAGCGTACAACATGTGCACCCAACGAACAAACAAGGGCGGAAAACCCAGCCTCCCCAACACACGAAACACAAAATCGAGCGACACATGGTCGAAAGCTTTCGACCAATCCAGACAAATCATCGCTGCCGACAAGCGAGAGTCGGACACGTACAAGAGCACATCCCGAAACAATGCATTGCAATGCAACAAGGATCGACCCAGAACACCACAAAACTGCTCCACAGAGACAACAGACACCACAACACTGCGACACCGACCAGCCAAGACCTTAGACAGGATCTTGTAGTCTACATTCAACAAAGTAATGGGCCGCCAGTTCGAGAAGAACCGTAAATCGCCCGACTTCGGGAGAAGCCACACAATCCCAACGCACTGAGACATAGGCAGAACACACTCCCGAAGACAAGACCGGACCACCTCCAGCAGAACATCCCCCAACACATCCCAAAAGGCAACATAGAACTCGATAGGAAGACCATCCGAACCCGGCACCTTCCCGGAACGAAACGACCGCACCACCGCAAGCAGCTCCGCCAAGGAGACCTCTTGCACCAGACCAGCACACTCCGCAACCAACAACCCAGGAAGGCACCGACCCAAGAAATCCTCCGCAAGCGTGGCGTCCCCAGCCACCTCTGCATACAGGGCAGCCAACTCCTGCCGAACATAGTGCAACACCCCACCAGTGTCCGAAACAACGGACCCATCTGGCCGTTGCAGGGCCGTAAAAAGAACAGTCGTGCGCGGCCCGTACCTTACTTAAAAGAAACGGAGAAATCCGTTCCCCGTCTACCCTCTCACTGACACGAGCTATCACACGCACACCCTCCGCCCACTCACTCCACAACCCGCATATACGCACCTTGCAGTCCACAATCTTATCAAAACAATCAACACCAGCATCGTACCTTACATACAACCTCGACAGCACGCCTGCAACAACCGCAGCAACCCAAAGCGCCCAGCAGCCTCTCGTTTAGCAACCATGCGAAAAAGCAAACGACACTGCACCTTACACCACTCCAAGACAAACTCACAACGCCGGGCCCGAATCCCGACCCACCAACACTGAAACTGACGACAAACACGCGGAGAATGCAACAACCCACAATTTAGCTTCCACCACCCCGCACCGACTCACACCTGACTGGGCACCCCAACCTGGACCACCACCAAACTGTGGTCGGAGAACGCAACCGGGAGAGTGCGAAAATCATACACCGTACATTCCCCACCATTGACATACACCCTATCAATCCGCGAACGCACCCCACGTGCAGCAAAAGTAAACGACAGCCCTCCACCAAAGAGCACAGCAGCGTCCCGGAAACCGCAGGATCGCACCACCTCCAGCAGCGCACCCGAGACATTCTGCAGACGAGCGCCACAACAATCCCGTGCACTCGTCACACAGTTGAAGTCCCCTCCAAAAATCATGCCCCGCGTATCATGGCGCAACAAAGGGAGAAACCCCACCCGAAAAAACTCCTCCCTCTCCCTACGACGCGCCGCAACCGAGGGGGCGTACACCGTCAAGAACGGAATAAAGACCCCCAAAAACTCCACCCGCACAAATAACACCCGCCCATCCTCGCCCAACTCCGTGTGAAGCACGGAGAAGGAGGCCCTACGAGAAAATAACATAAGGGTCCCCCCGAAAGGCGTCCTCGGCGGGTTAAGCACCACATGATAATGCACGCTCAGACACTGCAACACACACATCACGCACATTATGCTCCTGTATGAGAGCCACATCCACACGTTGCTCCTGCAAAACATCCAACAGGCCCTACTGGACCCCAAGAGCATTCAAACCCCTCACATTCAAGGACGCACATACAACGGAGGGCGCCATCGGGACAACCTCAGGACACCCCCAACCCGTCGCAACACACTGGCCGCACATTATCCTGTACCCCAGGGCGATCACAGTGAACACCGCCAGTCGCCGTACCCAGCCTCACAGATGAGCCCTCCGCCAGAGCCGCAGAGCCCCCTCCAACCGGAACAAGGGCCGAAGCCATCTTTAGATAGCACAACCACCAGGTCTCGGGGACTGCGATGAGCCACCCACCCAGCAGCGCCACCATCAGGAGGCGCAGCTGCCGACACCGGAGGCACCACAGAAGAAACCACCTCGATGTCCTCGCCCGCAGCCTCCATCGCAACACCGCCCTCCACCCACAACCGACGAGGTGACGTATCCTGAGCCGAACGACGGCGCTTCACATGAGGCTGCTGATCGTCGGTACAACGACCCCCAGCAAGGGGTGCTCCTGAAGAACCCGATGCGGGCGGGCCCAAAGCTGAGGCAGTACGGTCACACAAAACAGCAGCCTCCACAGCATGGGGCCACAGCCTACCACCACGCCCGGTGACTGGAGCAGAAGGAGCAGGCCCAGAAAGCGGGAGAGCACACTCCAGCTCACAGGGGGCATCCACCACGAACGCCGAGGCAAGCGCAGCTGACGAACCACTTGGCGAGGCGACCTTCGCAGACGACGAGGGAGTCGACGCAGAGTCAGAAGGCAGGGAGGAGGATACACACCCCACCACCCCAGCATCCCCGGGCAGCAGACAGTCTTCAGCAGGGGAAGGAGGCACCACACCAACAGCCGCAGCCGAGGACCACAGAGAAGCCTCCGGCCGCGGATGCACCTCTGCCACCACCAAACGAGGAACCCCCGAGGCAGGAACTCCTGTCCCCACAGAGCACACCGGTGAAGGAGACGTACTATGTTCCGACCAACCAGGGACAGGAAGCACCTGCCGAACCCGCCGCAGGAACCACCCCAGGAACCACCCCAGGCACCTCGCCAGGGCGAGAAGGCGACGAGGAAGCCCCCCGCGTCTGCAAGGGGGGAAAGTCACCCTCCAAGAAAACGGAGGGAGCCTCAGCTCGAGGAGCATCACAGCTGGCCGCAACATGGCCCTCAGCACCACACCGGAAACAAGTGCGAGTCTGGCCCTGATAAAACACTCTGAGCGAGAGCCCACGATACAGAAGACGAGACGGTACTGGCAACGTAATCTTCATACCTAGCGTACGAGTGCCTGTACGCAGCCCGCTCAGCCGACAAATACGCAGATGGTTGAAACGATAAAACGGCACCACTCCATACTTCTCAAACACAACCCACAGCTCGACCTCAGAGAACGTCACCGGTACACCATGCACACTCACGTACTGCACGGCCCCCCAGGGATCCGAGATGGCCACAGACACAGCCGTGTCGGAAACTTGAACCGAGTGGCCGGCCCAACGCGCCACAAACTCCTTGTACAGCGAGCTCCTGCAGAAGGCCATCGCCACCCGCGTAGGGGAAAGCTTTTCCAGCCCTATCAAATCCTGGACATCCACTTGAAGCACATCGACGACAGCAACTTCCACAAGCGCCCAGTCCACATCCCCCGAGAATTCAAGGCACACCGTGTCCACCCGCCGTACGCGGGACACACCACCAACCACCATACCACCAGCCGGGCCCTCCGGCCAGCAGGTGCACCACACCACACCACAATCCACACCCGCCCCCACTCAGCACCAGGCGACAACTGGCAGGGCAAACAAGCACGTCCTGGCACTCTGGTGGCCAGTGAGCGAATCCCTATGTGTCAGACTCTGCACGTCTTCCCAAATTGCAGACTTAGAATTGCAAAATCCTAAAAACCATAATGCACACGGACAACTTTCCTACAACATATGGCGAAGTAACGGAAATGGAAAAAGAGGCAATCAGAGATCAAACTTTCCATCACTGTCAACCTGAAAGGAGAAATTATAATGACATATCCAGACAAAATGACTGCAAATTTGGAGGCCGTTGGGAGTCGGTAATTTCTCTATTAGACCTGAGTGTTAGGAACAATAGTTTTAACTAGAGAGGGGGGGGGGAGAGCACCTAAGTTTAACTCGCCTTCATCATTCTTAAACGCAAATTAGGCTCCAATGTTTGTCATTATGGTGGGTTATATTTGTGATATGGTATCCATACAAGAAATTCCAATCCCTTTATACTGTGCAGTGAGCAGGTTATTTAAGTCCAATTATAAAGTTCTTAATGTCGGTCGCGCATGAAACTTTTTCAAGAGCAGACTTTGAAGCACAAAATTATTCCTCGTCCTGTGACGGTATATGTACTGGTAGCTAGTTGTAGTGCTGCTAGTTGTTTGTGTAGAGGTCAGCCAGTTGTTTAACCTGACACTGATAGTCTGTGCAAGTATTGTTTCTGTAAGACCTGCATGCTACTGCAGTCCGTCCTGTAGATGACTGGACTGTGATATCGATGTGGACAGTTCTCGTGGGATCTTCAAAATTTTGATGAGGCAATTATTTAAAGTGTGACGCTTTGGAAAGAGCAGGATTCTAAACAACCCTAGTGGCGGGTGTATATAGTACCTGAATTGTGGTATACAGATGAAGAGGGACATCAGTGACAGGAATGTTGCATTTAAAAGGAATGTTCAGTTTCGTGAGATTGTATGCATTTTTACTCGGCCATTTATCACACAAGGAGTAAGTTGGTATGTTACACCACTTAGTCTGTTAACGGCACATAATAATTTGTCTCCCAGCAATGCTGAAGATGGTGTTTCATGATCTGAAGGGAAAAGGTCGTGTTGACTTCAATGATTCTCTTTAGTATGGTTAGAAGCTTCAGTTCTTTCCTCATTTTGATGATTTTTTTTTGTGTTTTTACATGCAAAGCATGCAATTTAAATTACAATAAAAACAACACAGAATACAGAACAGAACAAATAGAACAATAGACCACCGGCCAGAAGGGCCGACAGCACATCACAACAAACCACAAACACGATAAATGCATAAAAAATACAGCATACAAGAAGGCACAAAGCATAATACATTGGCAAACAAGCAATCACAGTAACATCACAAAACAAAACCTACATAAAACAAAACAGACAACAAAGGCATAACAGGGAACATAACAGTACAAGCACAATACATACCAAACAAAACATAAATAACAAGCACGTACAACAGGTAAAGCACGCTATAACAAACGGAAGGCAAAACAAAATGGCAAAACCGAACAAAAAACACTCGCCAACAACCTGAAGGGCACACAATATTGCATAAACAAGCGCATGCGACATCCACCAGCCATACCAAAAAACCCAGAACACACACCGGAGCACGCAGGAACCGGGAAATAAAACCCAACCCACCCACCCACACACACACCCCACCCGCACCCCACAACCATGCACACAACAGGAAACACAAAATATACAGAAATCATTTGCGAGGAACATCGTGAGTAATGTACTTCTCCGGGAAGGAATCATAAGGATATTTCGCCTTGTAAGCTTCCCAGACTAGATCCTCATGGTCGATAGGGTGTTTGACCCCCCTCATCCGCTGGAGTATCATAAACTCAGGAACAACTATATCGGGCGGCATTGGCCAACGCACGAGTTCACTGACGCACTTCGCATAACGAGGCCGGGGAGCGCCAACCACGCCCCTCGAGGAAGCAGACGACACTGGAGAAGCAGACGAGGGACGCTGAGACTGCCACGCGGAGACAACGACCCATCTGGAGCCACGCCGTCAACACCAGAAGACCCACAGTCACCGAATTCCTCAACATCAGCCCAGGCAGTAGATGAACGCCTGGAACGTTTGGGCTCTGGCCGGAGATCGTCAGAGCCGGAAGCAGATCCAGAAGTACCGGCACCACAAGCCGGACGAACCGATGCAGAACGGCAGCAGCCTCTACCACAGGAGGAACCAGACCACACACAGCAGGAGGCTCCGCAGCCACCCCAGCACCCAGCACAGTAGGGACCCGAGGTGATGATGCAGGGCCAGGGTCAAAAGCCGAAGACGAGGGAGCAGACGGCGACGCCTCACAGGGAGTACCAGGAAGGTCCAAGGAGCTGCAGGGCCAGAGACATGGTCAGGAGGAACATCCGACGGCACCGCAACACCCGGAGGAGGGTCTGCGACAACCAGGGGAACTTCGGGTGACGCTGGGGAATCCTCAACAGCGAACGGGACGCTCACCTCCTCACCCCCGGAGTCCTCCAGAGGGAGCGGCGGGAAATCCTCTTCACGGAACAAGTTCACGGGAGCGACCGGATCAGCAGTACACCCGGCAGCCTGATGCCCCAACAAACCACACCGGAAGCAAGTACGGGGTTATCGGGCATAAAACACCCGCACGTAGTATCCCAACAGCCGGACAGAGGACGGAATGTCCGACTTCAGTCACATCCCGAGGGTCCGAATGTTGGTCTTTACTCCCGAATACGTGCCGGACGAAAGTGAGTTCATCCGCACACTGATAACGGAGCCGTACCTCTGGAAGAACCGCCGGAGGAGGGTTTCAGGAAACTCCATGGGGCGCCATGAACACTGACGTACGTCACTGCTCCACTACGGTCCGAAACAGTCACAGACCCGGAGCCTTCCTGCAGCTGCAAAGTACGGCCCTCGTACCTCCGAAGAAAAGCACGGTACACTGCCTCACCCACAAACTTGATGATGACACGGTGAGCAGACACCATCTCAACACCATAAACTTCCCGAACCGGGACTCGAAGCATGTCACTCAACACTACGTCCACCAGCGGGTAACCAGCACGGCCAGTAAACTCCAATCCGATGGAGTTTAACCGCACGACAGCGGGTAGAGGGCCGCCCATCGCAAAACACGCCACGTCCCGACCACCAGGAACAGCAGGGAGGGTAGACACCCATTTTGATGATTCTTGTGCATCTTGGGCACCAAGAATTACCCTCGTGGCCTCATCCTGTATTACTTCTACTTTGTACAAAACAGAGGCGGGGAAGCAAAGTGCAAGGCATGATAATCAACTAGGGATCTAACAAACATGTTAAATAGTCTAGCATATTTAACATTCATACCAATATTCTTACTAGTAAGTATTTTCAGTGATTTGGCTTTAAACCTACGATCTAGGTAGTTTACAATGTCACTGATACCTACTCCAAGGTAATTTTGCTGCCCGCATGTTTCTATGGTTTTGTTAACTTTGAAAACTAGAGGCACACTGGCTGTTTTTGGGGAGAGAAAGTGATGGATTAAGTTAACGACCGAATTCAATGCTTTTAGCAGCGAGTGAATCAAGTAGAGATTGCAGTCTCGTTTGGATATTTGAAACAAAACAAATGTCGTCGACATAAGATGACGGCTTCATCACCTAGTGTGGAAATAACCTTTGTGCATTAGGACATTGAACATTGTTGCGCAAACGCACAACTCTGGGGTGTACACAAATCAAAGGGTGCAGAATGTTTACTTTTGACCCCATTGAAATAACTGAGGCGGTTCTGATACTCGTGTACCCCTTGAGCTATATCAACAGTCTTCCATTAACCCCCAAAGAGGCTAATCGTTATAAAATTTATTTCCCCTTTTTTGCTGTATCAAAAGCAGTTTTGATGTCAATAAATGCCCGCTATGAGCATGGTCCCTGTAACAAAATATTCAGCAAAGCGAGTTTGAATGCTTCTTCCAGAAAGGAAACCATTCAAGTTAGGGGCAAGTTGGGGTTTAGTTTCAAACATTAACCTGTCGAGTGTAATCCTCTCAAGAGGTTAACACTTAAATGATATCAGACATGGGGACTGAAGGCACAAAGAAATCACATTAATGTGATGTATCAATGAGAAAATGAGTAGGAGCTTGTGAGTAGGATTCGAATCTGTTCTGGGTACTCCCAAGCATCCCAGGCTGGAATTCTTTTGACAATGTCTTGGTGCAGATGTCTAAGGTGTTTTCTTGGGAGTCCTCAGAGCTTAGGTTCGACTCCTCCTCACGGCTCCTACTGATTTTATCGTATGAGTCAGAATGTTTGTGAATTTTGCTTTGGGTATTATTAGTCGGTATCCAGCGGTCAGGTAAGATACCATGCCTCAGATTTTGATTAAATAGTTCTAGCAGAGGACTATAGTAGGGGAATTGAGGATGTAACAGATGTAATGTAATGTCTTCCATTCATCCGCTGACAGTCGTGGCTGTCTCCCCTTCCATTCATCAGCGTACAGTTGTGGCTGTCTCCCCTTCCATTCATCAGCTGACAGTCGTGGCTGTCTCCCCTTCCATTCATCAGCTGACAGTCGTGGCTGTCTCCCCTTCCATTCATCAGCTGACAGTCGTGGCTGTCTCCCCTTCCATTCATCAGCTGACAGTCGTGGCTGTCTCCCCTTCCATTCATCAGCTGACAGTCGTGGCTGTCTCCCCTTCCATTCATCAGCTGACAGTCGTGGCTGTCTCCCTTCCATTCATCAGCTGACAGTCGTGGCTGTCTCCCCTTCCATTCATCAGCTGACAGTCGTGGCTGTCTCCCCTTCCATTCATCAGCTGACAGTCGTGGCTGTCTCCCCTTCCATTCATCAGCTGACAGTCGTGGCTGTCTCCCCTTCCATTCATCAGCTGACAGTCGTGGCTGTCTCCCCTTCCATTCATCAGCTGACAGTCGTGGCTGTCTCCCCTTCCATTCATCAGCTGACAGTCGTGGCTGTCTCCCCTTCCATTCATCAGCTGACAGTCGTGGCTGTCTCCCCTTCCATTCATCAGCTGACAGTCGTGGCTGTCTCCCCTTCCATTCATCAGCTGACAGTCGTGGCCGTCTCCCCCTTCCATTCATCAGCTGACAGTCGTGGCCGTCTCCCCTTCCATTCATCAGCTGACAGTCGTGGCCGTCTCCCCTTCCATTCATCAGCTGACAGTCGTGGCCGGCTCCCCTTCCATTCATCAGCTGACAGTCGTGGCTGTCTCCCCTTCCATTCATCAGCTGACAGTCGTGGCCGTCTCCCCTTCCATTCATCAGCTGACAGTCGTGGCTGTCTCCCCTTCCATTCATCAGCTGACAGTCGTGGCTGTCTCCCCTTCCATTCATCAGCTGACAGTCGTGGCTGTCTCCCTTCCATTCATCAGCTGACAGTCGTGGCCTCTCCCCTTCCATTCATCAGCTGACAGTCGTGGCCGTCTCCCCTTCCATTCATCAGCTGACAGTCGTGGCCGGCTCCCCTTCCATTCATCAGCTGACAGTCGTGGCTGTCTCCCCTTCCATTCATCAGCTGACAGTCGTGGCTGTCTCCCCTTCCATTCATCAGCTGACAGTCGTGGCTGTCTCCCCTTCCATTCATCAGCTGACAGTCGTGGCCTCCCCTTCCATTCATCAGCTGACAGTCGTGGCCGTCTCCCCTTCCATTCATCAGCTGACAGTCGTGGCTGTCTCCCGTTCCATTCATCAGCTGACAGTCGTGGCTGTCTCCCCTTCCATTCATCAGCTGACAGTCGTGGCTGTCTCCCTTCCATTCATCAGCTGACAGTCGTGGCTGTCTCCCCTTCCATTCATCAGCTGACAGTCGTGGCCGGCTCCCCTTCCATTCATCAGCTGACAGTCGTGGCCGTCTCCCCTTCCATTCATCAGCCGACAGTCGTGGCTGTCTCCCCTTCCATTCATCAGCTGACAGTCGTACCGTCCCCCCCTCCCCCCTCCTCCTCCCCCATTAAGCATTTAGAGTAAATAATGTCTATATATCCCGAAATAGTCCTATTGTATGTAAAAGAACTAATTAAATATGATACTAATACCAAGTATTCCTCAGTGCGTCCTGTTAAAGCGCCATTAACCACCAGCGATCCATCGTCCTGTTAATCCACCATTCATCTAACGGTTCATGCCGTTATCCACCACCTACCAGCTCCTCCATCTAACAGTGACCCATAGTGCTAGCTTCTGACTTTTATTACTATTATTATTATTTATTATTATTATTATTATTATTATTATTATTATTAACAAGTGTAGAGAATCGTACATTAACGATCCAACCTAACTTAACAGTGCGAGGTGTTTGTCATTCAGTTTATTAAGCATCCTGTATTGAGTAGCAAGTATTATGCAGCATATTCTAATAATGCTAAAGAAAAAGGTTATTCAGAAAAGTGTCTTTATCGCTGATAGCACGTAATAAGGATGTCAATTATACAATGTGTTAAAACCTAATACTATACTGATGTAGAAAGGAACACTAGATATTTTTATTATTAACATAATAATGCGTGTTTTAACTCGCACAATGAAAAATGTCAAACAAGTTAAAAAAAAATCATGTGCACAGTCAGCCTATGCGCTGGACAGTCCCAGAAACCTGCCCCAGGCGTGTTTTTAAATGTCGTCGCCTTGTTGTCTGGGGCGAGTGCCTGGGAATGCCCGGCGCACAGGTTCGAATTCTCATCACGTCTCCTACAGATTTTCTCATTGATACATCAGGTTAGTGTGAGTGCTCTGTGTATCAGAGAGGTACATATAATCCAACTGGATGGGTACTCAATCCTCTCGAGGGGAACCTTTTCTTAACACTTTGACTTGCCTCACCAACATGGCTCGTCGAAAGTTGTAGCATTAAATATTATGATAGATATCGTGAGGAAACATTCACATATGGGACTAATAGAACAAGAACCCGGCAATGTGATGTTATAGTGGCCAGAATACGCCTGGGATACAGACGTATCTGGCAGCTTTCTCAAAACCCAAATGTCGAGTGCACTATGTGTACTCGACATTTTTTAATGATATTTTTGGTTCTCTTACCATATGTGGTCATTCACCTGCATCGACCTTGCGTTGGCAGCCAAGCCAGCCGAACCTTGGCCGCTGATTGTTCCCAGGCATTGGTTGCTGGGATTCTGGGAGTTCTACTCGCCAAGCCCGGCCCGAGGCTAGGCTTGACTTGAGAGTTTGGTCCACTAGGCTGTTGCTTGCAGCGGCCCGCAGGCCCCCACATCCACCACAGCCCGGTTGGTCCGGCACTCCTTGGAGAAAATGATCTAGTTTTCTCTTGAAAATGTCCACGGTGCTGGGAGGATGTTGAACAACCGTGGACCTCTGATGTTTATAGTGTTCCCTGATTGTGCCTATGGCACACCTGTTCTTCACTGGGTCTATTCTGCATTTTCTTCCATATCGATCACTCCAGTATGTTGTTACTTTACTGTGTAGATTTGGTTTCTGGCCTTCCAGTATCTTCCACGTGTATATTATTTGCTCTCGTCTTCTTTCTAGTGAGTACATTTGGAGAGCTTTGAGACGATCCCAAAAATTTAGGCGTTTTTTTGCGTCTATGTATGCTGAATGTTTTCTGTATTCCCTCTATTTCAGCACTCTCATGCTCTGAAGGGGAAGTGAGTACTTAGTAGTACCCAAGACGGAACTGTATAAGTGATTTGTATAGTACAACCATTGTTATGGGATCCCTGGATTTGTTTTCTCGTAATCGATCTAATCATTTTTTCTGCCTGACGTAATATTTACTTGGTTACGCTCCCTGAACGTTAAGTAGTCAGACATCATTATCCCCAAATCCTTTACATGCTGCTTTCCTGCTATGAGCACATTTGTGTTTTGTACCCTGTATTATGTTTAAGGTTCTAATTTTTACCGTACCCGAGTACCTGGAATTTATCACTGTTAAACATCATGTTATTTTCCGTTGCCCAGTCGAAAACTTTATTATTATCTGCTTGAAGTTTTTCATTGTCTTCAGCCGAGGTAATTTTCATACTGATTGTTGTCATCTGCAAAGGACGATACGAAGCTGTGACTTGTATTTTGTCTATCTGATGAGAATAAGGAAAAGCAGTGATGCAAGGACTGTACCCTGAGGTACAGAGCTTTTTACTGCACTTGGACGCGGTTTTATATGATTGTTACCCGTTGTGCCCTGTTTGACAGAAAACTGAGTATCCAGCGTCCTACTTTTCCAGTTATTCCCATTGACCTCATTTTGTGTTATCGCTCCCTGCCACATTTATCTAATGCCTTTGCAAAGTCCGTGTATACCACATCATCTTTTTTTTCTTATAATGCTTCAGTGATTTTGTCGTAGTACTCACCTAGTTGTACTCACCTAGTTGTGCTTGCGGGGGTTGAGCTCTGGCTCTTTGGTCCCGCCTCTCAACCGTCAATCAACAGGTGTACAGTTTCCTGAGCCTAATGGGCTCTATCATATCTACACTTGAAACTGTGTATGGAGTCAGCCTCCACCACATCGCTTCCTAATGCATTCCATTTGTCAACCACTCTGACACTAAAAAAGTTCTTTCTAATATCTCTGTGGCTCATTTGGGCACTCAGTTTCCACCTGTGTCCCCTAGTGCGTGTGCCCCTTGTGTTAAACAGCCTGTCTTTATCAACCCTGTCGATTCCCCTGAGAATCTTGAATGTGGTGATCATGTCCCCCCTAACTCTTCTGTCTTCCAACGAAGTGAGGTTTAATTCCTGCAGTCGCTCCTCGTAGCTCATACCTCTCAGCTCGGGTACTAGTCTGGTGGCAAACCTTTGAACCTTTTCCAGTTTAGTCTTATGCTTGACTAGATAGGGACTCCATGCTGGAGCCGCATACTCCAGGATTGGTCTGACATATGTGGTATATAATGTTCTGAAAGATTCCTTACACAAGTTTCTAAAGGCCGTTCTTATGTTAGCCAACCTGGCATATGCTGCTGATGTTATCCTCTTGATATGAGCTTCAGGGGACAGGTCTGGCGTGATATCAACCCCCAGGTCTTTCTCTCTCTCTGACTCTTGAAGTATTTCATCTCCCAAATGATACCTTGTATCTGGTCTCCTGCTTCCTACCCCTATCTTCATTACATTACATTTGCTTGGGTTAAACTCTAACAGCCATTTGTTCGACCATTCCTGCAGCTTGTCCAGGTCTTCTTGAAGTCTCAAGCTGTCCTCCTCTGTCTTAATCCTTCTCATAATTTTGGCGTCGTCAGCAAACATTGAGAGGAATGAGTCTATACCCTCTGGGAGATCATTTACGTATATCAGAAACAGGATAGGTCCAAGTACAGAGCCCTGTGGGACTCCACTGGTGACTTCACGCCAGTCTGAGGTCTCACCCCTCACTGTAACTCTCTGCTTCCTATTGCTTAGGTACTCCCTTATCCACTGGAGCGCCCTACCTGTTACTCCTGCCTGTTTCTCCAGCTTATGCATCAACCTTTTATGGGGTACTGTGTCAAAGGCTTTCCGACAGTCCAAAAAAATGCAGTCCGCCCACCCTTCTCTTTCTTGCTTAATTCTTGTCACCTGATCGTAGAATTCTATCAAGCCTGTAAGGCAAGATTTACCCTCCCTGAACCCATGTTGATGGGTTGTCACGAAGTCTCTTCTCTCCAGATGTGTTACTAGGTTTTTTCTCACAATCTTCTCCATCACCTTGCATGGTATACAAGTTAAGGACACTGGCCTGTAGTTCAGTGCCTCTTGTCTGTCACCCTTTTGTATATTGGTACTACATTAGCAGTCTTCCATATTTCTGGTAGGTCCCCCGTTTCCAGTGACTTACTATACACTATGGAGAGTGGTAAGCAAAGTGCTCCTGCACACTCTTTCAATACCCATGGCGAGATTCCATCCGGCCCAACAGCTTTTCTCACATCCAGCTCCAATAGGTGCTTTTTGACCTCATCTCTTGTAATTTCGAACCTATCCAAGGTCACCTGGTTTGCTGCCACCTCTCCCAGCGCCGTGATATCTCCCTGTTCTATTGTAAAGACCTCCTGGAACCTTTTGTTGAGTTCTTCACACACCTCTTTGTCATTCTCTGTGTACCTGTCCTCGCCCACCCTAAGTTTAATCACCTGTTCCTTCACTGTTGTCTTCCTCCTGATGTGACTGTGTAGTAGCTTTGGTTCAGTCTTGGCTTTGTTAGCTATATCATTTTCATACCTTTTCTCAGCTGCTCTTCTCACACTGACATACTCGTTCCTGGTTCTCTGGTATCTCTCTCTACTTTCTGGTGTTCTGTTATTACGGAAGTTCCTCCATGCCCTTTTGTTCAGCTCCTTTGCTTTCATACATTCCCTATTAAACCACGGATTCTTCCTTTGCTTCTCTGTTTTTTCCTGTTGGGCTGGGACAAACCTGCTTACAGCCTCCTGACATTTTTGGGTGACATAGTCCATCATGTCTTGTACGGACTTGGTTCCGAGTTCTGTGTCCCAATGTATATCCCATAGGAATTTATTCATCTCCTCATAGTTTCCCTTTCGGTACGCCAGCCCTTTGGTTCCCAGTTCTTTTTTGGGGGTGATAATTCCTAGCTCAACCAGGTACTCAAAGCTCAATACACTATGATCACTCATTCCCAAGGGGGCTTCCAACTTAACTTCCCTTATATCCGACTCATTTAGGGTAAATATCAAATCAAGCAAGGCTGGTTCATCCCCTCCTCTCATTCTTGTCGGTCCCTTGACGTGTTGACTTAGAAAGTTTCTTGTTGCCACATCCAGCAGCTTAGCTCTCCATGTGTCTGGGCCTCCGTGTGGGTCTCTGTTCCCCCAATCTATCTTCCCATGGTTGAAGTCTCCCATGATTAGAAGTCTGGATCCGTTCCTGCTAGCCACAGAAGCTGCTCTCTCTATTATATTGATGGTGGCCATGTTGTTTCTATCATATTCCTGTCTGGGTCTTCTGTCATTCGGTGGGGGGTTATATATGACTACTATTATAATTTTCTGTCCTCCAGTTGCAATGGTGCCTGATATGTAGTCCCTGAAACCTTCACAGTTCTGAATTACCATCTCTTCGAAACTCCAACCTTCTCTTAGTAGCAAAGCCACACCACCTCCTCCTCTCCCTTCTCTCTCTTTCCTCACTACATAGTAGCCCTGTGGAAACACTGCATTTGTTATGATTTTCGTTAGCTTTGTTTCTGTGAGTGCTATTATGTCTGGGTTTTCTTCTAGTGCCCACTCTCCAAGTTCACTAGTTTTATTTGTAATCCCATCTATGTTAGTGTACATCGCCTTGAAGCTCACTTTCTTCTGTTCATTTACATATCCCTTTCTTGGCGAGTATTCTACTGGTGTGGGAAGCTGTTCCGTGGGTGAGAGGATCTGTGAGGTGGTTTGCAGGGTCGCAGAGGGTTTTGGGGTGGGGGGTGGGGGTTTAAGGGAAGGGGGAACGGGTAGGGTGTGGGTTAAGGAGATAGGGGGGACATGGAGGATACGGGGTGAGGGGGGAGGAGGAATAGGGAGGGTATGGGATGAAGGGGAAGGGGGACTGGGGGGGAAAGGTGGGAGGGGGACATGATGGGAATGGGGATGGGTGTCGGGGTCAGAATGGGGTGGGGGGGGGAGGGAGGGTTGGGTGGGGGCAGGTAGGGTGAGGGGAAGGAAGGGTTTCTATGCAGAGGGGTTGGTGGTGTTGCCCCCCCCCCCTCTGGTGTTGCTGGGATGCTGGTTTTGGGTTCCCCTCTTGTCTCTGGGACTGCTGTGTTGGGGGCTGTGATTTCCTGGTTTGCTCCTCTCTCCCTGCGCTTCCTCCTTGCCTCTGCTGCCCTGGCTCTCTCCTCCTTCGTCCTGTCCCTCTGCAGGAATACTTGTTTGTATCCCTCCACATGTTGGAGACGACTCTTCTTTTCTAGAATATCCTCCTTCGTGGTTTCGTTTGCAAACACCACCTTTACAAGTCGGTTTCTGTCCCTGTTGTACCAGCCCAACCTGAAAACCTTCTCAATGTTGTGTGCAGCCTCTTCCATCTGTAACCCCTTCAGTAGCCCATGTACTGCCTCTCTATCCTTGCCATTCCATTCTTGCCTGTTGGATCCTTCCTGTTCTTTGATGCCTACAACTACCACTGATCTCTTTCTCTCCAGCAGTTGAGTGGTGCACCTTGCTGCTTCCTGTGAGGTAGCAGCTTGCATGGCTACCTCCCTCACTGTGGCCATTGCTTCTGAGCTCTTTTTCAATATGTCCGCAAATGTGTCAGGTACAGAGGCATTTCCTTCCAATGTAACATTCCCACCTTCCCTTTGGATGATAATCTGATGCTCGGTCTCTTTATTTTTCGCTGTGAGAGATTTGATCTCCTCCCTTGCTGATGTCAGCTCACTTTGCAGGTTGTTAATTGTAATCCTCATTTCATTCATCTCCCTCCTGAATTCCTCCAGTACTTGGTGTAGCAATTCCTTGTTTGTTTCGCCCCTGGCTGCTTCCCATACCCTGTTCGGCCCCTGCCATTTTGCCCC
>WNGS01030402.1:0-11310 GCA_020271785.1 Procambarus virginalis
AACTTAGTACCCAGATGAGCCACAGAGACGTTAGAAAGAATTTTTTCAGTGTCAGAGTAGTTACTAAATGGAAATGCATTAGGCAGTGATGTGGTGGAGGCTGACTCCATACACAGTTTCAAGTGTAGATATGATAGAGCCCAGAGGCTCAGGAATCTGTACACCTGTGATTGACAGTTGAGAGGCGGGACAAAGAGCCAAAGCTCAACCCCCGCAGCACACTAGGTGAGTACAATTAGGTGAGTACACACACACACACACACACTACCAGAAATATGGAAGACGGCAAATGTGGTCCCAATATACAAAAAGGGCGACAGGCAAGAGGCACTGAACTACAGGCCAGTGTCCTTGACTTGTATACCATGCAAGATGATGGAGAAGATCGTGAGAAAAAACATGGTAATACATCTGGAGAGAAGGGACTTCGTGACAAATCACCAACATTGGTTCAGGGAGGGTAAATCTTGCCTTACAGGCTTGATAGAATTCTACGATCAGTTGACAAAGATTAAGCAAGAAAGAGAGGGCTGGGCGGACTGCATTTTCTTGGATTGTCGGAAAGCCTTTGACACAGTGCCGCATAAGAGGCTGGTACATAAGCTGGAAAGACAGGCAGGTGTAGCTGGTAAGGTGCTCCAGTGGATAAGGGAGTACCTAAGCAATAGGAAGCAGAGAGTTACGGTAAGGGGTGAGACCTCCGATTGGCGTGAAGTCACCAGTGGAGTCCCACAGGGCTCTGTACTTGGTCCTATCTTGTTTCTGATATATGTAACTGATCTCCCGGAGGGTATCGATTCATTTCTCTCAATGTTTGCAGACGATGCCAAAATTATGAGAAGGATTAAAACAGAAGAAGACTGTTTGAGGCTTCAAGAAGACCTAGACAAGCTGAAGGAATGGTCGAACAAATGGTTGTTAGAGTTTAACCCAACCAAATGTAATGTAATGAAGATTGGTGAAGGGACCAGGAGGCCAGATACAAGGTATCATCTGGGAGAGGAACTTCTTCAGGAGTCAGAGAAAGAAAAAGAATTGGGGGTTGATATCACGCCAGACCTGTCTCCTGCAGCACATATCAAGAGGATAACATCAGCGGCATATGCCAGGCTGGCCAACATACGAACGGCACTCAGAAAGTTGTGTAAAGAATCATTCAGAACTTTGTATACCACATATGTCAGGCCAATCCTAAAGTATGCAGCCCCAGCATGGAATCCAAATCTAGTCAAGGATAAGACTAAACTGGAAAAGGTTCAAAGGTTTGCCACCAGACTAGTACCCGAGCTGAGAGGTATGAGCTACGAGGAGAGACTACGGGAATTAAACCTCACTTCGCTGGAAGACAAAAGAGTTAGATGGGACATGATCACCACATTCAAGATTCTGAAGGGAATTGATAGGGTAGATAAAGACAGGCTATTTAACACAAGGGGCACACGCACAAGAGGACACAGGTGGAAACTGAGTGCCGAAATGAGCCACAGAGATATTAGAAAGAATTTTTTTTAGTGTCAGAGTGGTTGGCAAATGGAATGCATTAGGGAGTGATGTGGTGGAGGCTCACTCCATACACAGTTTCAAGTGTAGATATGATAGAGCCCAATAGGCTCAGGAATGTGTACACCTGTTGAATTACGGTTGAGAGGCGGGACCAAAGAGCCAGAGCTCAACCCCCGCAAACACAACTAGGTGAGTACAACTAGGTGAGTACACACACACACACACACACACACACACACACACACACACACACACACACACACACACACACACACACACACACACACACACATAAGTGTGTGTGTGTGTGTACTCTCTGCCAAAGAGCCAGAGCTCAACCCCCGCAAGCACAATTAGGTGAGTACATTTAGGTGAGTATACACACACACACACACACTGTAGAGAAGGAAATTCCATCTAGGGTGGACCGAGCAGCAGAAGAGATGGAAATCATAGAAAAAATAGTAGGGATAGGAGAAGGCCTAAACTCAAAGGAGCATGTCAGTGATTTTAGGAGGATAGGAAAATATTAGAAAAACATGAACCGCCCCTTAAGGGTGACGTTTAATGGAGTGAAATATATGACAGAAGTGCTTCGGAATACCAGAAAACTGCAATGTGATGAGGATGGCAAACTTTGGTCAATAAGACAAGACCTCTCAAAAGAGGACAGAGAAAAGCTGAAAATGAACCTCACTGAAGCCAAACGTCTAAATGGGGATAGAAATGAAGAAGAGAGAAATTCTTTTTTCTACAAAGTGTCAGGGACTGGAAAGCTTGTGAAATGGTACATAAAGACAAAGCAACAAAATCATTAAAGGAAGGGAGTGTAAAGAGCAAAGGGAAGGGGAACATGTTCCAGAAAATAGTATATACCAATATAGATGGAGTGAGATCGAAAGTATTGTAGTTGAAAGATATAATCAAGCTCATAGTCCCAAATATTATCACATTAACAGAGACTAAACTTAAAGAAAATATTTTAAATGAGGTCGTGTTCCCAAGGGGCTACTCAGTTTGGAGACGTGACAGGAAAACTAAGAAGGGGAGGAGTGGCTGTGCTGGTGAAAGAACACCTGAAGGTAAGAGAAATAATATTTGAAAACCCTAGAGATATTGACATAATGGCATTGCAGCTCTGTAATCAAGATGATAAGCTGATAATTTTAAATGCCTACAGCCCAATCAAAATAAAAAATCAATCAAAAATCATCTCAAGATAACCCACCAGTAAGCAGCACATGGACAAAGGAAGAACTGGATGACAAACGAGAGGGTCTCATAATGGTCATGAGAGAGATTATGGTAAGAGCTGACAAAGATAAATCCCGATTGTTGGTACTGGGGGACTTTAACTTTAAGGCAATAGACTGGGAGGCCTACGAGGCCAGAACAGAGGACATTTGGACAGGCAGGTTTGTAAACCTCATCTTGGAGACATTCGTGTATCAACACGTCAAGCAGGCCTCAAGAATGAGGGAAGGGGATGTTCCGTCAGTACTGGATCTAGTATTCACCAGGAAAGAAGAGGAGGTATTTGACATCCAGTACCTTCCTCCCTTGGGAAAGAGTGATCGCGTACTTTTGGACATTAAATACGCTATGCGATATAATCTAGTAGAGAATGGGGACAGTGAAACAGTTGATAAACTCGATTTCAAGAGAGGCGCTATGGGGAACTTAGAGATTTTTTCTTGGGTATAATTGGACAGATTTGTTGCTAGGCAAGGAAGTAATTGAGATGTATGCCAAACTTTGCACAATATATGATGAAGGCACACAAACATTCATATCAAAACAGACATGCAGACCTGGGAAACAGGGTTGGTTCAACAGAAATTGCTAGAGGGCCAGAGATCAAAGACAAAAGCATGGAATCATTATAGAAAGAGGCCAAACCCCCAAATATACCAGCGGTACACGCAAGAAACAACTACACGTCAGTAAGGAGAGAGGCAGAAAGGAACTTTGAGAACGGTGTAGCAGACAAATGTAAATCAGATCCAGGCCTTTTCTATAAATTCATTAAAAGAAAGCTGCAGGTAAAGGATAATATTCAGAGGTTAAAAATGGGGGACAGATACATAAAATGAAAAGGAAATGTGTGAAACATTAAACGAAAAGTTCCAAAGTGTGTTTGTACAAAATGAGATCTTCAGAGAACCAGACACAATAAGAATTCCACAGAACAACATAGAGCGTATAGAGGTGTCTAGAGATGAAGTGGAAAATATGCTAAAGGAGCTCAGTAAGAACAAAGCAGTTGGCCCAGATGGAGTTTCACCATGGGTTCTGAGAGAATGTGCATCTGAGCTCAGCATTCCACTTCACCTGATCTTTCAGGCATCCCTGTGTACATTAGTCGTAGCAGATGTGTGGAAACAGGCTAACATAGTTCCAATCTACAAAAGTGGCAGCAGGGAAGACCCCCTCAATTATAGACCTGTATCATTGACTAGTGTAATAGTGAAAGTATTGGAAAAGCTAATCAAAACTAAATGAGCAGGACACCTGGAGAGGAATGATATTATATCAGACAGACAGTATGGTTTTCGATCTGGAAGATCCTGTGTATCGAATTTACTCAGTTTCTATGATCGAGCCACAGAGATTTTACAGGAAAGAGATGGTTGGGTTGACTGCATCTATCTGGACCTAAAGAAGGCTTTCGACAGAGTTCCACATAAGAGGTTGTTCTGGAAACTGGAAAATATTGGAGGGGTGACAGGTAAGCTTCTAACATGGATGAAAAATTTCCTGACTGATAGAAAAATGAGGGCAGTAATCAGAGGCAATGTATCGGACTGGAGAAATGTCACAGGTGGGGTACCACTGGGTTCAGTTCTTGCACCAGTAATGTTTATTGTCTACATAAATGATCTACCAGTTGGTATACAAAATTATATGAACATGTTTGCTGATGATGCTAAGATAATAGGAAGGACAAGAAACTTAGATGATTGTCATGCCCTTCAAGATGACCTGACAAAATAAGTATATGGAGCAAAACTTGGCGAATGGAATTTAATGTTAATAAATGCCATGTTATGGAATGTGGAATAGGAGACCATAGACCCCACGCAACCTGTATGTTATGTGAGAAATCTTTAAAGACTTCTGATAAAAAAAAGAGATTTTCCAATTTCCAATACTTTCCACTTTTCCAATACTTTCACTATTACACTAGTCAATGATACAGGTCTATAATTGAGGGGGTCTTCCCTGCTGCCACTTTTGTAGATTGGAACTATGTTAGCCTGTTTCCACACATCTGCTACGACTAATGTACACAGGGATGCCTGAAAGATCAGGTGAAGTGGAATGCTGAGCTCAGATGCACATTCTCTCAGAACCCATGGTGAAACTCCATCTGGGCCAACTGCTTTGTTCTTATTGAGCTCCTTTAGCATATTTTCCACTTCATCTCTAGACACCTCTATACGCTCTATGTTGTTCTGTGGAATTCTTATTGTGTCTGGTTCTCTGAAGATCTCATTTTGTACAAACACCCTTGGAACTTTTCGTTTAATGTTTCACACATTTCCTTTTCATTTTCTATGTATCTGTCCCCCATTTTTAACTTCTGAATATTATCCTTTACCTGCAGCTTACTTTTAATAAATTTATAGAAAAGGCCTGGATCTGATTTACATTTGTCTGCTACACTGTTCTCAAAGTTCCTTTCTGCCTCTCTCCTTACTGACGTGTAGTTGTTTCTTGCGTGTACCGCTGGTATATTTGGGGGTTTGGCCTCTTTCTATAATGATTCCATGCTTTTGTCTTTGATCTCTGGCCCTCTCGCAATTTCTGTTGAACCAACCCTGTTTCCCAGGTCTGCATGTCTGTTTTGGTATGAATGTTTGTGTGCCTTCATCATATATTGTGCAAATTTGGCATACATCTCAATTACTTCCTTGCCTAGCAACAAATCTGTCCAATTATACCCAAGAAAAAATCTCTAAGTTCCCCATAGCGCCTCTCTTGAAATCGAGTTTAACTACTGTTCACTGTCCCCATTCTCTACAGTATATCGCATAGTGTATTAATGTCCAAGAGTACGTGATCACTCTTCCCAAGAAGGAAGGTACTGGATGTCAAATACCTCCTCTTCTTTCCTGGTGAATACTGTCATGTTCACAGAAAATGGTACCATCCGTTTTCTATGTGCGGCGGCTGGACGCCACTAGAGAGAGGAGGTAAACAAAGCACAGGACGCCTGCCAAGCTTGGGAGCTCTAGTCATGTAATCGTTTATAAGTATTAAAGTCAGTAACCAGGAATGACTTTACATCAACCTTACTACCAAGACTATCTCAGCTATATACAGACACCACACTGGCGACGAGGATGAACTGGGAACGCAGGTATTTTGTTCAACAAAACACAAGGGAGAAGCATGCTGCCTCACGCGCCCGGAGGAGGAAAGAGAAGCTGTGAGCACCATACCCCATGCTTTGTGCTGACGTTGCTGTGTGCTGATCGTTGCTGTGTGCTGGCCGTTGCTGTGTGCTGGCCAATGCTGTGTGCTACCCAAGTTGTGCTGACTCAAGCTGTGTACTGAGTAATCTGCGAGGCGACGCTGTGTACGAAACGACGCTTTGATGCAGTGTACAAAACCTGATGTTTTGGTTACGAAACGACGCTCCGTGCTACAAAATTCTCACGCTGTGAACCACTGCTGTACCAACTGCTGCCTACTGCTGCCAACTGCTGTGCCACTGGTGCCTACTGCTGCAACTGCCAACTGCTGCCTACTGCTGCCAACTGCTGCCAACTGCTGCCAACTGCTGTACCAACTGCTGACAACTGCTGTACCAACTGCTAACAACTGCTGTGTTGCTGTGAGTAGGAACAACACATGTACACAAGGGCTAGGTAAGAAGTCAGTTGCTGCTGTGTTGTGCACTGTTGTGAACTTTTGCATTAAAATGCTTGTGTGCTTTGCAAAATTAAAGTAATTACAGTGAATTCTTAAATAACATATACAGTGCAGTAAGTGTTATATATTCTGAGGAACATTTTAAGTGATAAGTTTAAATTTATTCAGTAAAAATGGCAAATATACCTCAGTTTCCTGCATTTGATCCTGACTGTGACCAGACAAACCTGTCACAGAGGTGGGTCAAATGGCTTAAAAGGTTTGAAAATTTGTTGATAGTTTCTGACATCAAAAGTGCTGAAAGAAAGCGTGCCTTTCTACTTCATTATGCAGGTGATAGAGTTTGTGACATCTTTGATACACTGAAAGACACTGGTGGTGCCAAAGATTATGACACTGCCAAGGCCAAATTAACTGAGCATTTCAAACCAAGGCAAAATACTGCTATGGAAATTATGCATTTCAGGAGAGCAAAACAACTCTCTAATGAAACTGTTGATCAATACCATACACGTCTGCAGGGTTTAGCAACCCATTGTGAGTTTGCTGATGTTGACAAAGAAATCAAACAGCAAATAATTGAAACATGCACATCTACACGTCTTCGTCGAAGAGCTCTAGAACTTGTTGATGATGAAAGTTCTCTTAACAAGATACTGGATATGGCTCGTCGAATGGAAGATGCTGCACGTGATGCTCGTGCCATGGAGTGCAGTGCCAACAACGGTTCTGCCACTGTTACTAACAGTCATGAAGTATGTAAGGTTCAGGGAGTACACCATGATCGTAGAAGATATCATGCCAAACCTAACATTAAATTGAGCCGAGAACCACATCACAACTGGAGTCATGGAACAAGACTCAAGCAGTCACAACGACTCACATCAGAGGGTGTCAATAATAAATGTTACAATTGTGGAGGAGACTACCCACACCAAGATAATGTTTGTCCTGCACAAGGTAAGAAGTGCTATGAGTGTAGAAAACTAGGTCATTTTGGTGCTATGTGTCGTTCCGCACTAAAGAAACCACAATCAATAAATAAAAGCAATGTACGAGGATCAAGTCATAGGAGTCGAGGTGGCAAACACAATATTGCACCTCAAATCAAGAATGTTAATAATATACAAGACAACATTTCATTACAACCAGTCTCAGATGACAGTGAATGTGATTATATTTATGGAGTACAATCAATCACAGAATGGAATGATCTTCCAAACAACCCAGAGACTATAGTATACATTGCTGGCATTTGTCTCAAAATTCTCATTGACACTGGATCAAACATTGACACCATTGCTGAGTGCCACTATGAAAAATTTAAAAAACAGTTCCCAAAGCTTGAAAACTATAATGGCAAAGCCACTGCCTATGCTTCAAAGGTAGCCTTACCAGTGATTGGAACTTTCACTGCAGAGATTAAGTCAAAGAATGCAATGCTCATTACTACATTCCATGTTGTTAGGAATGCAAAGGAGTCTTTACTCAGTTACAAGACTTCAACCAAATTGGGGCTACTTCAGCTTTCTAATGCTGTAGCAGTGGAATCTGCAAACAATGTTGATGCTATTGTTGCTGAATTTTCTGATCGGTTTAAATCCATAGGTTGTTATACTGATAGCAAGGTACATCTGCATATCAACCCAGATGTAATTCCAGTTGCCCAACCACATCGCCGACAACCATTCCATACTCGCAAGAAAGTCGATGCCGAACTGGATAGGCTGATAGAACTAGATATCATTGAACCGGTAACAGGCCCAACACCATGGGTAAGCCCAATTGTCACTCCACCAAAGCCGAAGAATCCAGATGAGATACGCATTTGTGTAGACATGCGTGTTCCCAACAAGGCAATAATGCGTGAACGCCATCCTACACCCACTGTAGATGATATGATTTACCGCTTGAATGGTGCAACTGTATTCAGCAAGTTAGATTTAAACAAGGGCTATCATCAGCTTGAACTTGATGATGAGAGTCGATTCATCACAACGTTTACGACACATCGAGGTCTGTATAGGTACAAGCGCCTGAGTTTTGGTATTAACAGTGCTGCTGAAGTATTCCAGCACATCATCAGCCAGGTATTGCAAGATATACCTAATGCTGACAACATGTCTGATGACATCATTGTTTATGGCCGTACCCAAGCTGAACACGACAAAGCTCTTCGTGCAACATTGCAACGCTTACGAGAAAAGAATTTGACGCTAAGCCGAGCAAAGTGTGAGTTCAATCAACATAAAATTGAATTCTTTGGACATGTACTTAGTGACAAAGGTCTGTCTCCAGATCCTAAGAAAGTTGCAGATATCAAGAATGCTGCACCTCCTTCAACATCCACTGAAGTACATAGTTTTCTGGGAATGGCAAACTACTGTTCTCGCTTCATTCCAGATTTTGCTACCATTACGAAGCCTCTACGTGAGCTCCTGAAGAAAAATGCATCATGGTACTGGAGCGATATCGAGCAAAATGCATTTGATGCTGTGAAAGATGCACTAGTAGAGAATGCGACTGCTGCATACTTTGATCCATCAATGGACACTGAGTTAACGGTGGATGCTAGTCCTGTTGGTTTAGGTGCTGTGTTAGCCCAACACAAACCTGGTCAACCAGATTCCAGAGTAGTAATTGCCTACGCCAGCCGTTCTCTCACAGATGTTGAGCAACGATACAGTCAGACAGAGAAGGAAGCTCTTGCTCTTGTATGGGGCTGTGAACACTTCAATGTGTATCTGCTTGGTGCACCCTTTACCACGATAGTCACTGACCACAAACCGTTGGAGACCATCTTCAATAATCCAAAGTCCAAACCACCAGCTCGCATTGAGAGATGGGCTCTTCGTCTGCAACCATACAACTTTACGGTGAAATACAAGCCGGGTGCAGGCAATCCCGCTGATTACATCAGTCGACATCCTGCCAACAGTTTCACCATCACCAAGCATCAGCAAGTTGCCGAGGAATATGTACACTCTGTAACCTGTGATGCAGTCCCTAAGGCTCTCACTCTTGATGAAATCCGTACTGCAACCCTAGAGGACCCAACTCTGCAAGCAACAGTGGATGCATTGACTAAGAAAAAGTTTCCACGCATCCCACCCTCAGGAGTTGACCAAGATGCATTCAAAGCACTTGAACGCATCCAGACAGAATTAAGTGTTACGCAACAACGCGACACCGTGCTGCGAGGTACTCGTATCGTTATTCCAGCTGTTCTCCAGCAACGTGCTCTGAAGCTTGCACATCAAGGACACCAAGGTCTTGTAAGGACCAAACAGCTGCTACGAGAAAAGGTGTGGTTTCCTGGCATTGATCGTCAAGCTAAGGACATGCATGATGCCTGTGTCCCTTGCCAAGCTGCAGTGGATACTTCAAGACCAACACCTCTACAACCTTCACCACTACCTGCTGCACCATGGATGGAAGTATCGATGGATTTCTGTGGACCGCTACCAACTGGAGAGTACTTGATGGTAGTCATTGATGATCACTCACGTTATCCAGAAGTAGAAATCATCACTTCCACATCTGCAAAGGCTGTCATCCCGAAACTCGACAAGATCTTTTCAAACTTTGGCATTCCTGAAGTTGTCAAGACAGACAATGGACCGCCATTCAATGGACAAGACTTCGTCAACTTTGCTGAGCATATTGGATTCAAACACCGCCGTGTGATGCCACTACATCCACAAGCAAATGGAGAAGTCGAGAGATTCATGCAACCTCTCATGAAAGCGGTACGCTGTGCTCATGCCGAAGGACGATCCTGGAAACAAGCTATGTATGCTTTTCTCAGGAACTACCGTGCAACACCGCATGGAACACTGGGCAAGTCGCCTGGCGAACTTTTATTTGGACGTCCTATGAGAATCGCACTACCTGTCATGCCAGCCGGTAACGGATAAACGTCTCGCTCAGAAGGATGCACTAGCCAAGGGCAAAATGAAAATTGCTCATGATCAACGTGCAAAGGAACAATTCATAAAGGTTGGAGATACTGTTCTCGTTAAAAAGAAAAAAGAGGGAAAGTTAGATATGCCGTATGATACAAAACCATATAAAGTGATTAGTGTAAAAGGAACTATGGTAACAGCGAGTAATAGAGATCATAGTATAACACGTAATATGGCTTATTTCAAAGTGATTCCAACTAGTGTAGAAATGATGAAGTGCAAAGTCGTGTAAAAGAAAAAGAAAAAATGAGTTATAACTCAATAAATATTCATCGAGGGATATTTTTGTATTTAAGGACTCTCGTCCAAACGTCATGTTAAAACGCCCTACACGATATGATGATTAATTGTGTTCCTATGTAATGCAAAGTTTTACTTATGCTAAACTAAATTTAATATTGTTTGAATAATGCAGATCTCTCATAATATTTGTATTACAATTTCTTTCATGTTTGTTTAACATTGCATATGTATTTTTAACATTGAAATCCTTTGTGGTAAAGATTGTTTTTCTTTGTGTGTTTTAATTAATGTAAATGTATGCAATATCTCTTGATATGTTAATACTTACTTTGTGTCAATAACTTTGCTTTGTGCTACAAGCATGGTAGACATCCTGTTTCATTCTTTTAAAGAAAGGAGGGATGTCATGTTCACAGAAAATGGTACCATCCGTTTTCTATGTGCGGCGCGGCTGGACGCCACTAGAAAGAGAAGGTAAACAAAGCACAGGACGCCTGCCAAGCTTGGGAGCTCTAGTCATGTAATCGTTATAAGTATAAGTCAGTAACCAGGAATGACTTTACATCAACCTTACTACCAAGACTATCTCAGCTATATACAGACACCACAACATACTAATCCATTACTGACGGAACCATCCCCCTCACCTCATTCTTGAGGCCTGCTTGACGTTTTATACTCGGGAATGTCTCCAAGATGAGGTTTACAAACCTGCCTGTCC
>WNGS01030410.1:10684-27831 GCA_020271785.1 Procambarus virginalis
GGAATGAGGGGGGTGTGACTGGCTCTCACCCGTGTTTATTATACAATAAATTCATTTTTTTACTTAAATATACTGTCATACTACTACTGTAAATGAACATATTCATACCAGTATATACAAACAGTTACCTCCAGTTTTTCCACCATTTTCTCGACCGCTACTACTCACCCCCCTGGATGACCTAATATGGACTGGCTCTATGTGGCACTCCGCTTCTGATTTCCTTATCTGATTCCATACATAGGTGGTATGGGAAGGCACATTCCATTCTACTCATGCAATGCACATGACCTCTTAAATGTGTCTGAAAGAGACTTAAAAATCAATTTTGGATAGTGAGCATTATATTTTTGCTTCCTCTAATTGAAGCTACGACTGGGGGATGGTCGATCATCTCCATTGGGTAGGAAGTCTGTCCCAACTGCACCTGCAGTTCCTATCCCTTTTTGAGCAGACAAGGAATAATCAACTCGAGAAAGAAAATCAGTCCCCATTAAGATGTGACCAGGAAAATCAAGGTTTTCCTACTATCGTACATGTGTGAGGTTGCAATTCCCCACCAATTTCAAAATTAACGGTACCTTGATCCACGATCTTAATCTTTTCCCCCATTGACCTCTGTTAATGTCTTGGTGCTACGTTTAAGACGTGTATACTTAAAATCGCTGAAGGCTGACTTTTTAATTAGAGTAGCCTGGCTTCCAGTGTCAACCAAAGCGGTCAATCTTACACCTTCCACTTTCACCTCAAAAGTAGGCCTACCATCACTAGGGGCCTTCTTTCATTCTCTCGTACTAATAACTGGACAATCCCTCTGTATGTGTCCGCGCTTTTCACAGGAGTAACACGTCCACGGGTCCCTGTTGGTACTCCGCGCAGGGTGGCTCGAACGTGCAGCTGTGGGCTGCTTCCTGCCTGACGAACCCGTGCCACAGTTACTCGTCTTTTCCCCCTCGCCTTTGCTTAACGCCTCAACTTATGGGGACGACTGAGCCCCAGTCTTCTCCGTGCGCATCTCTATGTCTAAGACTGTGGTGGCATTTGGACTAGTTCTTTAAAATCAATAACGCTCCCTCCGCTGATATAAATGGCCCCATAGCAGAAGTTAACGCTCTGCAGAACAATTGTTTGGCTAATTGCTCTGCCTGACTCTCATTGAACCCCAGCTCCTGAGTAAGATCGTCAACCCTACTCCTTAACAGCGTCTCGAAATCTTTGATGGTGCTGCAATCATCCCTCTTAAGTGACTGCAGGTAAATCTGAGCTTCATCTGCCGACACCTTTTCCTTAAACCTGTCCCTAATCGCTTGGGCAAACTGAGGCCATGTCGTCAGGTGCCGAAACTCTGTCAATCTCGCCAGTGGACTGGCTACGTCCACGCAAGCCCCCATAGCGAGAGTAATCTTCAAACTATCATTAGAGACAGCCTGTAGCATCGCACTAATCTGCCAAAGCCCGTCTTCTAATCGGCGGTTACGTTCCACCTTATTAGACGGCAACTCCGTACCTCTGAGTATCGGCAGAGTCATCTTGGGAATCAGACTCATAATTCCGGGTGTGTGTGATGCGAGGCTACTGGAAGTGGGTGGCCCCTGGGGTTGGTGTAGGGGTTGAGGCTGGGTTGGGGTGAGGTATGGTGTGGGTGGCTTGGGGTTGGAGTAGGTATGGAGTGGCCTGGGTTTGGAGAAAAGGTTGGGGTATTGTGTGGGCAGCCTGGGGTTGGAGTAGGTATGGGTAGCCTGGGGTTGGGGAAAAGGTTGGGGTATGGTGGTGGGTGGCCTGGGGTGGGAAAAGGGTGGGGTATGGTGTGGGCGGCCTGGGGTTGGATTAGGTATGGATGGCCTGGGGTTGGAGAAAAGGTTGGGGTATGGTGTGGGCAGCCTGGGATTGGAGTAGGTATGGGGTAGCCTGGGGTTGGGGAAAAAGTTGGGGTATGGTTGGGTGGCCTGGGGTTGGAGTAGTATGGTGTGGCCTGGGGTTGGGAAAAGGTTGGAATAGGGGTTGAGATTGGGATTGGGGTTGGTATAGGAGTTGAGGTTGGGGTTGACATAGGAGTTGGGGTTGTTGTAGTGATGGGTGAGGTATAAGTGGGTGTTGTGGTATTGGCGTTATATGAGGTAGTTCCTGCTGTTGGTGTGGTTCATGTTCCAACTGAACAGGTTGCTGGTCATGTTCCCTACTTAACGAGTGGACGTCCTACCATCTGACAGATGCCCCCTGTCCCGCACCCTGTATCCCCTGCTGGTATGGCGTCGATGTTGTCGGTGGGGGGAAACCCAAGACGGCACCCGCTACTCTTGGGACGAATCCTCGAATGATTCTACACTCATGTCTATACATGTCTATAACCGTGTCTGTACCGGAATGTGAGATACCCTCGACTGCCCAGTCCTATGCAGAACTCGTGACACCGTCTCCTCAGTCCCACCGAATCCACCTGTGACGTCAGCCAGGCTACCTGAGCGGTCCACCAGATCCCCCGTAGTATCGGAAGAGGTGCTCTCCTCTAAGCTTGCACACCCCCTGGTCCCTACTGACTTGTCACTGCCTGGGTTAAAAATTCCCTGTACTTCCCGGTATGCCTGCCTCTCGTAACTAACATTTAATTCACCCTCTACCCAGATTTCCACTACAACCGAGATCTTACACAAATAACACAAAATGAAATTCACAGCTCTTTCCAAAAGAGAAAACAAACTAAGTTCCCAAAACTAGGAAATACAACGATTAATCGAGAGAATCGTCGAAGTGAAACCAATGAATGACGTCTGCCCCCGCACTCGTGTCCTATCGCGAATTAATCCAAAGTTCTATTGTTGAAAACTAAGTCCTTTACGTTAAAAAATTAAAGAATCTAATATATAAAAACATTAAATGATAAAGTAATTAACGCGCAGCACTCATGATGGAATAATAAATAGAATTTACTGTACTTGAACACTAGACGCACTTGAAGTGAATAGCGTGGCCATTGATGACAGATGGAGCGGGACTCACTGCGCTATAAACACAAGTCCCACGCTTTCTCGCTTAAGTGCTAAAAATCAAATTTGTATTCTGAAGAAAATAACTAGTTTTACCTTAATAAACCACTCTAGCGATTAATATAGAACCCAGACATGTATTTGTTTACTTATATTGAATTTTCCGGAAAACTGCAGTTTTACTCAATGTTGGACTCTGACAATTTTCGGAACTCGGAAAAAAAATCTCTCACCCAAATATCGCAAACTCCCTTAATTATTCGCCAAAAATGTGTTTTTTCGTTCAGAGATATAAATATGCTATTATTTAATACTGTCGATGTATACAGAACAATACTGACACTTCGGGCGGTCTCAACACTCATTATTCGATTTTCTGTCAAAATCCGAAGTTTTCACCTCAACTGGACTCTGACCAAAAAAAATCACAACACAATTTCTTGAAAAAATAACGAAATTCGTCAAAAATGTAATTATCACTGTCTAATGCTTAAGATCAGAATTTCGTTCCTTGCGCGAACTAGAGTAATACTGGCCTTAGAATTTAAAAAAAAACATGAAAATTCGAATTTTCGCCAAAAAGTCAGATTCTAGCCCAAGCTGGACTTAGGGTTTTTTCACCTACGTTTCCAATTTTTTTTTTCTATGTCTAAAACACAAATTTTCCGTCTTACTGGTAAAAATTAGAAAAATATCACTCGCATCGACTGGGGAACCCTAATGATCCCAGATCATACACGTGATCCGCGAATACAAATTAATCACAGCTAGCGACTTTCCGACGTTGACCGAGGCGAAAACCTATCCCCACATACACTGAGAAATAGTTCCACTAACTCGATCAAACATTTACAATGAAAATCACTATCACTTAACATAAACTCACTCACTGTAACGATAGTGACCGACATGTAGTCCTAAGTCCAGAGGATTACTACGCTCTAGAGAACACGCCTCTGAATTGGGCTTATACAATAGGAAAGAAATAATAAATTTGCGGACTTACCCTAATGTACAAGGAAAATACTGAACACCTGGGGGATTTTATAACAGGGGACTGAATTAGGGAAAAAGTTTAATCTCTAGAAAACGCCATTAAGGGGAAATACTTTATATAAATTTAACTGTATTTAATTAAAGATTCACTCGCCTTAATCCTATAATCGCTCCTACCAGCTCGACTACCGCGCGTAGCCTAGGCCCTTGACCATCTAGGTTCAAACAAAGCAGCACGCAGCTTTCAGCAACAATAAGACTAGATACGACTCAACCTCCACTAAGTGTGTGATCACTTAGTCGCTGAATCACTGCTAGGTATATACTAGCCCGTCCCTCGGCAGCCGTAATCCCCTTCACGGATTTAACGTTTTTCCTAGCATTTTGGGTCGTCTAATAACGCCTAGGATGACTCTCCTGGCGTCCCACAGATAAATCCGCCCAGACAGCCCACAAGGAACTGCTGTTGAGAGTATGGTGGCTCTCAACACCTCTGAATCAGTTGCAATGGATCGAATAAGGTACCCAGTCCAATCAACTCAGAGCAATCTCCTTACCCAATATATCTTAACAGCCTAACTTACTAACCAATCCTTAATCGTATCAGCCCCCATGACCCCAAGATTCACCAACCCCACTCAACTGCACTGTTGTGAGGCGCACTGCTAATCCTGGCTCGCGGCCCGCGGCTGACCTCCCTAACACCTACGCACGTGTCCGAATGGCTAGACGTATGAGTCTTTCAAAAATTTTTGACAAAATTGGTGAAACCACCGCTGTGCACCATTGTAACATGGAGGGGGGGGGGTTATATCTACTCTTTCTCACCTTTACTCCTTACTCTATACCCGTATTCTGATTTATTTGCTCTTCAATCCAAGGGACCCCAGAGCTACTACTCTAGCCAAATCCCACGCCACGTGTCTTAAGCCGTTTTGACCGGCTAAGATTCTACAGTCTTTATGACGTGGAACCAGACCCCTAGCAAACTCAAGAATCTCTTTACGCAGCCACCACCAGACCATTAACACTGGGGAGCAATAACCGAGGTCTGGACCGATTATGCTCTCAATAAACCTTGGGGCCTGATCCCCAGTTAGTTGGAATAGGAATGATGAATCTACCTTAAGTGTGGGTAATATTAACAAACAAAGAGATGACTGAACTCTTAATCTGTGTTAGGCTCTGCGGCCCAACAAAAACTCGGCCTCGTGGAACCCACGTATCAAGGACAATGAACAATAAAACATGAAATGGAAATAATAAAATGCAATTTACTAACTAAATAATTTATTCAAGATCTAAAACAAAATCTAAATCAAAGCACTCCCTATCGTTAACACTCCCTGACTTAAGGCATGAGATGAACTAATCTCCTATACTAAACGATTGCAACTATACCTCTTATGCCGACCAGCTGATGCAATGCTGATCTTGAGGAGAGGTGGAGATGGGGTACCTCTCCCAGCTGATGACCAGTCCACACTGCCCTACCTCGCTCTGCTCCACACAGAAGCCAGAGCAGGGTATTTTTCCGCCAGGCTTACTAAGTTACTAGCAGGGTTTAAGTTGAACATCTAATCTCTGTTGTACGGAACGACCCAGATGGTTGAACTGTTAAACTGAAGGTAATTGCACAGGCATCATAGGGAAGAGCTATTTCCGATTACAAAATGGCAATTTGACCTTTGAGAAATTACCAAAAATATGGAGCTCTGGTGACCCTTATGAATAACCCAGGGTCGCCCAAATCGTTCTGTGGCCGGACTAGTCCCGCTAGTGACGTCACTAATGGTGACTTGCTAAAGTATTCTGACAATTTAGGATACTATTGATACTTTAAACATAAATACTATTGAATATGTATGAATACAATATGAATGAAGACTAATTTCTCTATATTACTGAATTCTGTAAAATAATTCATTATACATTATTTTAGACAAAGGTGGCAGCGATTTCGTATTTCATCCGCTAATCCTCAGGAGATATGACCTTGCTTTGGTCAGGTCAAACTACAACATGACTCACTATTGTACAAAGACGTATCTCCCTGTCTCCCATACAATTACTTATTTTTAAAACAGCTTCAGTTGTTACACTACTACACAACACCAATACCCCAGACTACTACACCAGGCTACTACACTACGCCACAACACCAGGCTACTATACGTCACTACACCAGGCTACTACACGAGGCTACTACATCATGTCACTACACCAGGCTACTACACCACGAAACTACACCATGCCACTACAACACACCACTACACCAGGCTACTACACCACACCACCATACCATTCCACTACATCTACTTCACCATGCTAATACACCACACCAATATACCAGGCTACTACACTACGCTACTACACCACACAACCATACCATACCACTACACCACGTCACTACACCAGGCTACTACACCACACCACTACACCATGCCACTACACCAGGCTACTGCACCACAGAACTACACCATGCTACTACAACATACCACTACACCAGGCTACTATACCACAGTACTACACCTTGCTACTACACCATGCCACTACACCAGGCTATACATTATGCCACTACACCATGCCACTACACCATGCTACTACACCACGCCACTACACCGTGCCACTACACCACGCCACTACACCAGGCTACTACACCACGCTACCACACCACGCTACTACACCACACCACTACACCAGACTACTACACCAGGCTACTACACCACATCACTACACCATGCCACTACACCAGGCCACTACACCATGCTATTACACCACACCACTATAGCAGGATACTACACCATGCTACTACACCACACAGCCATACCACACCACTACACCAGGGTACTACACCACCCCCACTACATCATGCTACTACACCAGGCTACTACACAGTACTACACCATGCTACTACACCACGCCACTATGCCAGGCTACTACACCACAGTACTACACCATGCTACTTCACCAGGCCACTACACCAGCATATACATTATGCCATTACACCATGTCACTACACCAGGCTACTACACTACCCTACTACACGAGGCTATTACACCACACCACTACACCAGACTACTACATCATGCCACTACACCACACCACAACACCAGGCTACTACACCACATCACTACACCACACCACTATACAATGCCACTACACCAGGCCACTACACCACGCTATTACACCAGGATACTACACCACACCATTACACAAGACTACTACACCAGGCTACTACACAACGCCTCTACACTAGGCTACTATACCATGCCACTACACCAAGCTACTACACTGGGCTACTACACTACGCTACTACACCAGGCCACTACACTATGCTACTACAAATGTTAAATGAATAAAAATGATGAACCAATCTTTATTACGATGCTTTATTTTAATAAATGTAGAAATATATTTTTATATTTTTACATTTCCTATTTTATTCATATTTGAGCATTTTAACTTGAAACACTTTATAAAAGGTGTCACAAAGTTTCAAATTAGTTACAAAAGGGGTCACAAAGTTTCAAATTAGGGTACAAAAGGGGTCACATCATTTCAAATTTGGGTTGGGTACCTAGGTTTTGGTTATAAGTTTTGAAACCTATTTAATTCCACACAAAGTATCGTATCTAATTCGTGAAAACAAACGTTTCCAATTCTTTCAAACACTTTCCAGGAACGTTATGGAAACTTATAATTGTTCCTGGGTTTTGCTTATACATGTGCCCATCTGGGCTTAACCACAATGCTGCGCCGAGTTTATTGTGAAATTCCCCCTGTGCGCATGAAATAAAGTGTGCCCCCCCCCAATTTTTTTTCTTCATGAAAAGATCAATTGCCTTGCCTGAACATGTCTATGTAAAAATAAATACCAAATTGCACTTACTTTGGCTGTGAGAACGTGGACATGTTGCGCTGTGATGTCATCAGGGGCTGGTCGCCCGTGCGTGACACGCCCAGACTCGCTCGCGTGGGCCATTCAAGCACCAAGTGTTGCCACAAATATATTTTCAGATATTTTTCTTTTTATTTCCAATGCGTTTTAATTTTTTTTATCGCATATGATACATATTTATGTTCTTTACAATATGTATACAGTAGAACGTTCACAATGTTTCATGGAACTGTGATACATATGTCAGTAATGTGTCCACAATAAAAGTTTATTGTCACAATATTACTTGTTAAAAATTCACTAAAATAACAATATGTACAGTTTCACACACTATTTACACAGTAACACACTGTATTACACACTTAGTACTACGGAAGAGAGTAATAATCAACGAAGTTGTCCAAGGTGCACAGTGCGACTTCGCAGTGGTTGCCTCAGGTACAGATCAATTTTCACTTCATGTTTCTTCGTTCTGTGTGCTTGCAAATGATGCGCTCACGTACACCCTTGGCTTTAGTACTTGTAGGTTGTATGTAGCCAAGCTTGTAAAGTATAAGGTAGTATTGAAAAGATAACAGGAAAAGATCAATTTGTAAGGTAGTCTTGAAATGATCGCTTTGTAAGGCCCCCACACAGGAAGAGATTCAGGTAGCCTTAAAGGGTGTCTGTCAGTCAGGAAGAGATTCAGCTAGCCTCAAAGAGTGTCTGCCAGTCGGGAAGAGATTCAGCTAGCCTCAAAGTGTGTCCATCAGTCTGGAAGAGATTCAGTTATTCTTGAAAATATCAATGGAAAACACCACCATGGAAGCTGCTAACACTGTTCATCTATGTTACTTGTATCAGATGCAACATCACTGAACGCAGAAAACGATTCATCTATGTATCATCGATATAAATTGAGATAGCATGGGTGGGCAAGGGTGATGCTTAGAGCTACAACTGGATACGCTCGCTGTATCGTCTTCATAGGTGCTGTATCAAATGCATCCGACCTTTGTGTTAGGTCCATATTGCGCCTAGCTTCACTAATATTATGACCCTTATGTTCTTCAAACAATAAAGCTTGAATTTCACAGTAAGAGTGCAATCTTTCAACACTGTGTCGGACAGGTGTTTGGGAGCCAGAGGCGCATACGCCACCCATGGTTGCTCACTCTGTACTAACCCAGCCAGCAGCCTAAGAGTCCATTTCGTACACAACCAATCTTGTACACATTTAGAATGGGTACCGAAAAATCAAAGAGAGTTTTCTCGGTTAGCACAGTTAAGTGGTTAAGAAGGGTGCCTCTTTAGTGCAGGCTTGGAGTAGTTTCCTTAATATGCTTTCTGGTATGTTAAGCCAGATCATGATACACTCTGTCTGCTATCATCGTGATTGTTTCATCCATAGGTATGTTGGTAAACAGTGACTCTACATCCAACAATCTTGCAGGACCTTTCAAAAGTGAAGATGTCCTCATTCCTCGCATTCCTATGATTCCAACAGATATGCCATTTCAATTTAAGATATTGTAATTTTTAATTCGATTGGCGTTTGCAATCACCATCAACAAAACTCAGGGCCAATCTTTGGAATTGTGCAGTTTGTATCTAGACACGGAATGCTTTTCATAAGGACAATTATATGTTACGTGTTCTAGAGTCGGCACACCAGAAAATCTCTATATCTCCACAGACAATAGAAAAACAAAAAATATTGTATACCCACAAGCATTGTGAAATTATACATATTAGAAATGTGCACTTTCTCTTTACATTCTTTTCCATTTATTCAGACTGAGCCACAGCAACTTGTGGCGGGTACAGCTAGTATGTATATATATATAAATATATATATATATATATATATATATATATATATATATATATATATATATATATATATATATATATATATATATATATATATATATATATATATATATATATATATATATATATATATATATATATATATATCGGCGCCTGGGGTAAAAGTGCTACCAGTTTTTTGAAGGAACTGGGTTCTAGGCTCATTGAAACAACAAGGGACCCTAGAGCTGCCAGCTTTCTTTTCCAGCGCCTCAGCGTGGCGATACAGAGGGGAAATGCGCACTGCATCCAGGGTTCCTGCCCGCCATCTGAGGAGCTGGAGGAACTCGACAACTTATGATAAAATATCTTTGTAACCTATATGTAACTCCTTTTTTGTAACAAAGTTCAAATAAAGCAAATATATATGTGTACATACAAAAGAATGGGGGTGGTAGGAGAAGAAAATATTAGTGTTCAGTGAGAAACCACAAGGGCTCCTCTGAATACGTTTTATTTTCTTCTCCGAGGCTATGGGTCCCCACATTGGCACCAGAGGTGGTACCCTCACAAACTTTTATAAAATATATATATATATATATATATATATATATATATATATATATATATATATATATATATATATATATATATATATATATATATATATATATATATATATATATATATATATATATATATATATATATATATATATATATGTCACTGTTAAACAGTGACATATATATATTCTACCCACTTCAAGACTCCGCTCCAATATAGAAACATCAAGAATACGGGCCAATAGGCCTTCTGCAGTTACAGATCTATTCTTCCCTTTAGCTTATACCCATTGTTTCGTGTTCTGTGTTTGTTCTCACCTCACCCCAAACCATTGTAACATGTCACCTCACCCAAATGCAGGTATAAAAAAGAAAAGCTGTTTAAACTCTGTTCAGTTATAGTTGTTCTGTGTGTGTGTAACTAAAGTCTTTGAAAATGTAATAAGTTTTACGAAACGCGCTCAAGTGTCGCGTCAGACTAAGAAATAAAGAATGAATTTTGGAGAATTGATTTTTCATTTACCGTCATCAGTAAAAACAAACATAAGGAAAATTGAGAAAATTCGTGTTAGAATTATTAATCTTACTTTTTCGGTCATATTTAATAACATATGTCTACAGGAAAGACTGCTACCAAAATATACTAATATTAAAACGCACGACCCAGCAGCAAGGAATCAAGCCTTCACGATAAAATATCGCCAAGATCTGATTCGTAATCAGATACACAAGGCAGAAAATGATATCAAAGACAATAAAACGCAACTACTTCAGGCCACAAACGAATGGAGAAACAGCAACATCGACGAAAGTCTCCGCACCCGCATCGAACAACACCTCGACATCCTCACAGACCGACATCACCTCAGCACGGAAACAAGGATTATCAAGAAGCTAACAACACTATATGGAGGACCCATGGCAATTCCACGACCAAGAGACGGCTTCCTGAACCTTGCAGGTATCAACCTCACTGAGGACCAAGTCACTCTCCTAAATCTGGGTATAAACTGTCACGTTATGTCCAGACCAAGTGCGTTGGCCCGGAAAGTGGAGTTGGAGATCCTGTTGGACGACATATTTGACCTCGAAGCACAAAAGAAGGTCACCACCAAAGACACCTTACAAGCTGAACTTATTGCAGAAGGAGGAAAGAATCGAGGCAACTACAGAAGTACCATACTGACCCCCGAGCTCAAAGCGGCAGCCAAGAGCCTTCGTGAGAACAAGGAGATAGTTGTCAGGAGAGGCGACAAGTCGCCAATATACGTCATCCTTAAGAAAGACGAATATCTGGCGAAAATGAACCACATACTCTCTGACCAAACTAAATTCCAAAGGGTAACGAAGGACACTACAGCCGAATTGAAAACAAAGGTCAACAAGTTGATTGAAACTGTGAATGCCAAGAAATCCGGACTCCACCTGCCAAAGATTATTGGAGAATATAAACCTGGATATGCGTATGGAAACGTCAAGACGCATAAGCCTGGAAACCCACTTCGGCCAATTATCAGCCAGATACCCACACCCACGTACAGACTGGCGAAACGACTCAACGGCTTACTGACTCCTTATGTCCCGTGCAACTTCAGCCTGAAATCCCCGAAGGAATTTGTTGACTTACTGCGGGGAACACGGGCTACAGGGATAAGAGCATCGTTGGACGTAGAATCACTGTTCACCAACGTACCTGTGGATGAAACAATCGGGATGATAGTGGACCGAGTGTATCGAGACCCGGCCTGTACTCCCCTTGACATGCCAGAAAATATCCTGAGGAAACTACTCCAAGCTTGTACTAAGGAGGCACCCTTCTTGAGCCCGGATGGGCACATGTATAAGCAAGTAGATGGGGTCGCTATGGGTTCTCCCCTAGGCGTCCTGTTTGCAAACTTCTACATGGGTACTATTGAGGAAAAAGTCTTAGTCGACTTGAACTTGAAACCGGCCATATACTGCAGGTATGTTGACGACATTTTTACACAGGTACCTGATGTCAGACATCTGCAGGAGCTGAAAGAAGCGTTTGAGCAGAATTCTGTGTTACGTTTCACTTACGAGATGGAGAAGGATGGGAAGCTGCCCTTTCTAGATGTAACAGTCATGGAAAGGAGCGGAGGTTTCCACACTGCAGTCTACACTAAGGAAACAAACATAGGAATGTGCCTAAATGCCAACAGTGACTGCCCAGATAGGTACAAGAGGAGTGTTGTTAACGCTTATGTCGACCGTGCTCTCAGCCACAGCTCAGAATGGAAGCAAGTCGACGAAGAACTCTGTAGAGTAAGGCAGGTCCTAGTCAACAACGGCTTCTCCAATGGTTTCATTGAAGACATCATAAGAAGGAAAGTGAAACGCCATGCAACCTCTGAAGATACAACTAACACAACACCTATACCCCCTATTAGACTATTTTACAGGAACTTCTTCTCCACAGCTCATAAAACGGAGGAAAGGGTCCTGAAAGATATTGTTAATAGAAACGTTATCCCTACAGACAAAAATCAGAAGATACAATTGACGATTTACTATAAAACCAAGAAAACTGCCAACCTACTCATGAGAAACTCTCCAGACACAAAGCAGAACGCTTTGAAAGAGACCAATGTCGTCTATGCCTTCAAATGCCCACTTGGGGACTGTAAGCCCCAAAGAACTCAATATATAGGCAAGACAACAACATCTCTTTCCAGGCGATTAACGATGCATAAGCAACAGGGCTCTATCAAGGAACATATAATCTCTTCCCACAACCAAACCATCACCAGAGAAATCTTAACAAACAACACAGAAATCATTGATAGATACAGCGACAACAGGCGGCTTGACATCTGCGAGGCACTACACATCAAGAAGTCAACACCAGCAATCAACAGCCAATTAACGCACAACTATATTCTACCCACTTCAAGACTCCGCTCCAATATAGAAACATCAAGAAATACGGGCCAATAGGCCTTCTGCAGTTACAGATCTATTCTTCCCTTTAGCTTATACCCATTGTTTCGTGTTCTGTGTTTGTTCTCACCTCACCCCAAACCATTGTAACATGTCACCTCACCCAAATGCAGGTATAAAAAGAAAAGCTGTTTAAACTCTGTTCAGTTATAGTTGTTCTGTGTGTGTGTAACTAAAGTCTTTGAAAATGTAATAAGTTTTACGAAACGCGCTCAAGTGTCGCGTCAGACTAAGAAATAAAGAATGAATTTTGGAGAATTGATTTTTCATTTACCGTCATCAGTAAAAACAAACATAAGGAAAATTGAGAAAATTCGTGTTAGAATTATTAATCTTACTTTTTCGGTCATATTTAATAACATATATATATATATATATATATATATATATATATATATATATATATATATATATATATATATATATATATATATATATATATGTCATACCAAGTAGCCAGAACTTCAAACTTCAAGCCGATATTAATAAAGTTTTCGACTGGGCATCAGAAAATAATATGATGTTTAACAGTGACAAATTCCAGGTACTCAGGTACGGTAAAAATGAGGACCTTAAACATAATACAGGGTACAAAACACAATCAAATGTGCCCATAGTAGGAAAACAACATGTAAAGGATTTGGGAATAATGATGTCTGACGACCTAACGTTTAGGGAGCATAACCAAGCAAATATTGCGACAGCCAGAAAAATGATAGGATGGATTACGAGAACTTTCAAATCCAGGGATCCCATCACAATGCTTGTACTCTTCAAGTCACTTGTGCTATCCCGTCTTGAGTACTGTTCAGTACTCACTTCCCCCTTAGAGCAGGAGAGATTGCTGAAATAGAGGGAATACAGAGAACATATACGGCACGCATAGACGCGATAAAGCACCTAAATTATTGGGATCGTCTCAAAGCTCTCCAAATGTACTCACTAGAAAGAAGACGAGAGAGATATCAAATAATATACACCTGGAAGATACTGGAGGGCCAGGTCCCAAATCTACACAGTAAAATAACAACGTACTGGAGTGAACGATATGGAAGAAAATGCAGAATAGAACCAGTGAAGAGCAGGGTGCCATAGGCACAATCAGAGAACACTGTATAAACATCAGAGGTCCGCGGTTGTTCAACGTCCTCCCAGCAAGCATAAGAAATATTGCCGGAACAACCGTGGACATCTTCAAGAGGAAACTAGATTTATTCCTCCAAGGAGTTCCGGACCAGCCGGGCTGTGGTGGGTATGTGGGCCTGCGGGCCGCTCCAAGCAACAGCCTAGTGGACCAAACTCTCACAAGTCAAGCCTGGCCTCGGGCCGGGCTTGGGGAGTAGAAGAACTCCCAGAACCCCATCAACCAGGTATCAACCAGAACGCACTTCTCAGCCTACTATGCAAGGCCCGATTTGCCTAATAAGCCAAGTTTTCATGAATTAATTGTTTTTCGACTACCTAACCTACCTAACCTAACCTAACCTAACTTTTTCGGCTACCTAACCTAATCTGACCTATAAAGATAGGTTAGGTTAGGTTAGGTAGGGTTGGTTAGGTTCGATCATATATCTACGTTAATTTTAACTCCAATAAAAAAAATTGACCTCATACATAATGAAATGGGTAGGTTTATCATTTCATAAGAAAAAAATTATTGAAAATATATTAATTCAGGAAAACTTGGCTTATTAGGGGTCTGCGTCCCCCATCCTTAAGGTCCCCTCACACACGAACGGGTGAGCTCTTTTCTCCCCACTTGCTCATCCCGCACCCTCTCGACCTCTTGGTCCTCCACCCGAACGAAAGCAACGTTCCCCTGCAGCTTAGGGCATTTGCATTCCAGCGCGACGTGTCCAAATCCTCCACAGTTGTAGCAGCGGATCCTTTTTGGTGGTGACCTTCCACCACCGCTCGCCCTAGCAATGCCTCCAGAGGCAGTCGCTCCGTTGGTCTTCCTCGCGCCTTCCGTCGTCTCCTTCGCAGCGTCTCTCGTCAGAGTAACAACTCCTGCACTCTCAGCTAGGGGCTTCTTGGCCGGTTCCACAGAACTCTTCGATCCCCTACCGTCTCCACTCGAGAGGTGGGACTTGGGAGAACTCGTTCCTGTCCTCCATCCGTCCGTCTTTCTGAAACTACTCCCATATCCAGAGTATACTGACGGTCGGTGTGGTCCCTCTCTGGGTGGTCGCAAGGCTTCCTCCAGCATGTCAGCTCTGTCAGCAGCAGCCCTCAGGTCCTTTATGTCCGCCTCCTTGACTCTAATCCTGATCTCAGAAGAGAGTACGGACATAAATTTCTCCATGACCATCAGCCTTTTGACGTCCTCAGCTGACTTAGCTCCTTCAGATTCCAGCCACTTCAGGAATTTTCTCTCCATGTCCCTCGCCGTCTCTGCATAAGATTTACCTGGCGAACGGGTACATTCTCTAAATCTTTTCCTATAACATTCTGGTGTCAGCTTGAAAGAGTGGAGCACTGCTCTCTTCACAGCATCATAGTTGGTGCATTCCTTGAGGTCAAGCATGTTGTAGGCCTCGCGAGCTTCACCGGTGAGCCTACCCTGAACCAGCTCCGCCCACTCTGTTCTTGGCCACTTCTTCAAGGTAGCGACCCTCTCGAAGTGGTCAAAGAAGCCCTCAGCTTCGTTTGGCACAAAGACCGGTAAATCTCGTTCACGCACCCGGCGGTCTTCCTGCTATGGAGGTGCAGGTGGGCTAGCCCTAGTTCAGCCCGCTTCAGCTTATCCTCTCTGTTAGCTTCAATCTCTTGCTGCTTAAGCTTGGCCTCGAGCTCGTGCTGCTCCCGTCTCAGCTGTGCTTCATGCTCACGCTCTTCCCGTCTCAGCTGTGCTTCTCGTTCTTCACGCTTCAGCTGTGCTTCTCGTTCTTCACGCTTCAGCTGTGCTTCTTGTTCTTCACGCTTCAGCTGTGCTTCTCGTTCTTCACGCTTCAGCTGTACTTCTTCTCTCCTCAGCTGTGCTTCCAGTTGCAGCTTCATTATCTCCAGCTTGATGCTGCGCCTGCTGCTGCTGGATCCCCTACTGCTTCCACCAATGCTCAAGTTCTCCCCTGCACTGGCAGGTGTCTGTGGCCGTTCCTCCCTCAAAGCCTCATCACGAGCCCTGAGCTGTGCCATAATCTCAAGCCACTTTGGAGGATTTCAACTTTATCCCAAAGTGGTCAGCTACAACTGCAGCTGCGCCTTGGTGCAATCCTCCAGCACCTGCTCATCCCTGGTATCAATAAACTTTGCCACCTTATCGTCCTCCATACTTGTGCTATGAGTGATTATCTATTACCTGTATCTATGGCCACTGTTAAACACCACAATCGCAACCATAATCGTAATCTGATCATAATCCTTGATCGTTATCCTGGCAAAGTCGCCAATGTCGGGGTTTCGTCAGTAAGTAACCGTACTTAATATCCTGGCAAGGTCGGCAATGTCAGGGTTTCTCTACCTCTCACCAGTCACTACCAAGTAGTAGTAGTGGTAACTGTTACTTACTGTAGCCCTGCGGGTCTTCACTCCATCCTCAAGGTGCCACTGTTCACCTGGAGAGTATCCCAGTCTACCTCCGGCTGGCCTTATAGCCTGAAGACGAGTAGGAACACGATCTACTCTCTCTTGAACGTGTGCCCGCCCCGACAAAGGGCTCTACTGCTATCTGAAAGGTCGCCAACTGGTGTTCTCCATGTCCAGTAACAGTCAGTGGTGTTGTAGAATTTTGGTAGTAGTGGCAGAGAGCACACTAATTAATCTAGTAACAGGCTGGTATATATCTCACTCTCTCTCTTTCAATAGACTCAATATTCTCAATAGCAACAAGTAATGGAGGGATAATACAAACGCGAAGGTTGTTTTGTGTTTTACTTAAAATATTAAAGTATTATCGCTCGGATCAACAACAAGGCAACGAAGTACATGGCAGCAGATCACTCCCTCTTC
>WNGS01030417.1:0-14017 GCA_020271785.1 Procambarus virginalis
ACAGAGAACCTGTCTATGGATATCATTCAAAGGATATTCACTTGAAAATAAGGAAACTGTAATTCTTATTAAAGCCAAAGCCTCAAATATCAACATTGGGGGGGTTATTTCTAGAAGTTCATATATATCTAGGAACCAGTGTGGTTCGTCACTAGTTCATTATGGGCATTGGTATTATGGTAATCTAACTACAACATATGTAAATATATGGTAATCAAATTATATTCATTTAAGATCATATTAATTATAGAAGCAATAATTAAATTGAATAAATTATAAGAAAAACTGGGTCTTAGCTGTAAGACGATTTCTAACGCCAGTTCATCATTCGTCCTCGTGATCACAGAATCCCCATAGAGAAATACTCGAGGTAAATAACACGATTGTTGAGAGTCTTGCTGGCGTCTCTAATACACGCTGTAATACAAGAAATATAAAGTAGCAATGACTAGGCTACAAATTATACTCATATATTCATGAACTGAACTGAGTGATAAATATTACTAACGTTTGATTGTTATTAATTTCTCTTCATAACGACACACTACTCACTAAGGCACTAACGACTAGATGCATCCAACTAGAAAGAAAAAACCTGTGAGCGTAACCGAGTACTAAGGATTGCCGAGAGGAGCCTCTGCTGGACTCAGTGTTTCACTGCTGTGCACACTTATTTACGGTCCGGGTGGTAATTGTATACGCTGGGTTCACTGTTGAGGCACTAGAGAACACTGGCAAGTAAATTCCCCTTATTAACTGAGTATCGACGTAATTCTTATCGATAAGAATTCTCAATTAATACCATGTGCTTCTCCACGTTGTCACGTGCGCGTGCCTTGTTGATGTATTAATGGCGTTCGCACGCCCTCCCTCCCCGATCTTCGCATTCACCACGGAAATTAGTAAACACGAATTATTCTTTCCCGCTCAATTATGGATGAAACGCGATAATATGAACTGGGTTGAAATTATAGGGAACTAATAATTATAATATTCTCGATAAATGATCTCTAGCGAGAAATGGAGATACCATTTATACTTCTCCAGCAGGCATTCGATTCGTAATAGAATAAAAACTGTTACTGAATTATTTCAATTAATAACTCTTGATTTACATTATCAGGAGTAATATTATCAGCAATATGCTGAGATTAATTTATATTAACACTATGGTAGTGTTGTTAAGAGCTACTGCAATTAATAAGTTTAATGGTAATTTATCATAACATAATAATGGATGATAAGTGTTGGAAATTTCCAACAAGCATCCCCCGAGTCACCCCCACAGCCCCCACTCACCCCCCAGGACAACCCCCAGTACCCCCCAGACACCCGGCGAAAGGGGGAACTCTGGCACTAGAGTTTCCAAGAGAGTCTCAAGGTTTGGTACACCAATGGTGATGGGGTATCCAATAGAGCAGAAGAGATTAAAGAAAGAGTAAGTGAGGCAGACCCAGACATAGTCGGCAATAGTGGAAACTAAAATAAATTGCATGATCTCGGATGCAATCATTCCAGAATGGTACCAGGGTGATAAGAAAGAAAGGACACAGACGGACAGAGAGGAGGAGTGGCACTCCTAATAAAGCGGGAAATGGAAGTTTGATGAGCTGGAAAATCCGGTAACCAATGAAAGCACGAGCTCTATACATGGATCTCTGAGAGTGGATGGGAAGAAGATTGTAATCTTGATACTCTACAATCCCCCACCAAACAGTAGAAGGCCCAGGCAGGAGTACGAAGACAGCAACAAGGCTTGTATAGATGAACTGCAGAGGGGCAGCAACTATAGCGCATAGAATGAGAGCAAAGCTTGCTGGTCATGGGGGACCTAAATCACGAGAGATAGATTGGGAAACGAGGAATCCCCATGGCGGGGAGGAGACCTGGGGAACGAAGCTGGTAGACGTTATTGACAGGAATTTCCTAACAAAGCATGTAAAGGAAGATACTAGGGAAAGAGGAGGGGATACGCCCCAGCCTATTAGATCTCATTTTCAACCAGAATGTAGAAGACATCACGAGCGAGTTGGAACCTGAAATACCACTAGGAGCCAATTACCATTGTGTCCTAGTCTTGACTACATGATGGAACTTAAAATTGTGACCAAAGGACAAGAGGTCCGGGAAAGGAGACTTGATTACAGAAGGGGGGACTACAGAAGGATTAAGGGAATATCTGGGAGAATTGCAGTGGGAGGAAGGAACTTTTAGAAGAAAAACAGTGCAAGGGTATGATGAACCAAGTCATATGGAAATGCAAGGAGGCTGAAGAGAGATTTATTCCAACAGTAAGGAATAAAGCAGGAGGGAATATAATAACCCATGGTTTAATGGACAGGGTCAGGAAGCAAAAGTGAGAAGCAGGAGGGAGTGGAGGAGATACAGAAGACAAAGGACAGAGGACAACAGGATTAGTTGTAACAGAGCTAGGAATGAGTACATTAAACATAAGACGAGTGTCGGAAAGAAATTATGAGAATGATATTTGCAATCAGAGCGAAGAAGCAACCTAAATTACTAAATAGCCATATAAGAAGGAAAATGTCGGTAAATGAGCAAGTGACAAGACTGAAAAGCAGTAGGGGCATATACAGAAAGCGACAAGGAAATCTGCGAGGTACTGAATGCAAGTTTCCATGGAGTGTTCACAACCGAGCCTGAGCAGCTCCCCTTGTTAGAAGCGATTACCCCTAGATGACAGACTATCAGACATAGAGGTGACAGCAGAGGAGATAATGAAACAGTTGACAACACTGGATGCAAATAAAGCTGGTGGACCAGACAAAGTAACACCGTGGATACTAAAAGAGGCAGCGCAGGCTCTCAGCGTGCCACTGGCAATGATCTTTAATGAGTCTCTTATGTCTGGAGAATTGCCCAGTTGCTGGAAGGGAGGCAAATGTCGTACCGATTTTCAAAAAAAGTGATAGGGAGGAGGCACTTAACTACAGCACCCGTTATCACTGACAAGCATCCCCTGCAAAATACTTGAAAAATAATAGGCTAAGGCTTGTTGAGCACCTGGAGAGCATTGGGTTTGTAAACAAGCACCAACATGGGTTCTGGACAGGGAATCATGCCTAACAAACCTTTAGAATTCTATGATAAAGTAACAAGGATAAGGCAGGACAGAGAAGGCTGGGCAGACTGCATAGTTCTGGACTGCCAAAAGGCCTTTGATACAGCACCGCACCTGAGACTGCTATACCAACTTGAGAGCAGGCAGGAGTAAGCGGAAAGTCCCTAGCATGGGTGAAGAACTACCTAACAGGAAGGAGCCAGAGGGTAATGCGTAAGGGCGAGAAGTCGGACTGGCGAACAGTAACAAGTGGAGTACCTCAAGGATCGGTGCTGGGACCAATCCTCTTTCTAATTTACGGTAAATGATATGTTTACAGGCAGGTGAATACATACATGCAATGTGAACGATGACCAAGATTAATGAGAAGAGTTGGTACAGACGAGGATTGTAGGATCCTCCAAGAGGACTTAAACAGGTTGCAGAGATGGTCAGGGAAATGGCTACTGGAGTTACAACAGTAAATGTAAAGTTATGGGAAATGGGATCAGGTGATAGGAGACGAAAGGGACAGTACACAATGAAGGGGAACAGCCTACCTGTAACGATCGAGAAAGAGATCTGGGAGTGGATGTGACACCTAATCTAACTCCTAATGCACATATAAATAGGATAACAACAGCAGCGTACTCTACACTGGCGAAAATTAGAACTTCATTCAGAAACCTAATTGAGGAGGCTTTTAGGGCGCTTTACACTGCATGTGAGACCCGTCTTAGAGTATGCCGCGACAACATGGAGCCCCCACCTGAAGAAAACACATAAGGAAACTGGAGAAGGTTCAGAGGTTTGCGACGAGGCTTGTCCCAGAGTTACGAGGGAAGGATATGAAGAGCGACTGAAGGAACTGAACCTTACGACACTAGAGAAAGAAGGGAGAGAGGAGATAGATAGGGACATATAAAATACTCAGGAATTGACAAAGTGGAATAGATGAAATGTTCACACGTAATAATAACAGAACGAGGGGACATGGTGGCAACTGGAAACTCAGATGAGTCACAGAGATGTTAGAAGTTTTCTTTTAGCGTGTGGTAGTGGAAAATGGAATGCACTTAAGGAAACAGGTTGTGGAAGCAAATACTATTCATACTTTAAGACTAGGTATGATAGGGAAATGGGACAGAGTCATTGCTGTAAACAACCCATTGCTGGAAAGTGGGATCCAAAAGTCAAGCTGCCGATCCTGCAAGCACAAATAGGTAAGTACAATAGGTGAGTACACACACACACACACACACACACACATACACACACACACACACACCACACACACTCCACAACACACACACACACACACACACACCACACCCACACACAACACACACACACACACACACACACACACACCACACACACACACAGGGGCCAGGTAGCCTGGTGGATATCGCGCAGGACTTGTAATTCTGTGGCGCGGTTTCTATTCCCGCACCCGGCAGAAACAAATGGGCCAAAAGTTTCTTTCACCCTGAATGCCCCCTGTTACCTAGCAGTAAATAGGTACCTGGGAGTTAGTCAGCTGTCACGGGCTGCTTCCTGGGGTGTGTGTGTGTGTGTGTGCTGTGGGGAAAAAAAAAAAAAAGTAGTTAGTGTAGCTAGTAAACAGTTGATTGACAGTTGAGAGGCGGGCCGAAAGAGCAAGCTCAATCCCCGTAAAATACAACTAGTGAATACACACACACATACACATACACACACACACCAACACACACACACCACAACACACACACACACACAACACACACACACACACACACACACAATCCACACACACACACACACACAACACACACACACACTCAAACACACTTATTATAGAGCCCAATAGGCTCAGGAATTTGTACACCTGCTGATTGACGGTTGAGAGGCGGGACCAAAGAGCCAGAGCTCAACCCCCAGCAAACACAACTAGGTGAGTACACACACATGCCAACAGGGTTGTCATCGTTTCATTACAAAGAGCTGAGAGATACGTTCTTCGCACTCAGCAGTTGTCAATTAACTTAAATAAGATATAGCCATCATAAGGTTGGACGGCGCTAGCATCAAATGTATAATTGACACCATTCCGCTTCTATTGAGAGTAAGAAAGAGCAAGAGAGAGAGAGAGAGAGAAGAGAGAAGAGAGAGAGAGAGAGAGAGAGGAGAAGAGAGTAAGAGAGAGAGAGAGAGAGAGAGAGAGAGGAGAGAGAGAGAGGAAGAGAGAGAGAGAAATGAGAGAGAGAGAGAGAGAGAGAGAGTGTCGCCATCCCTCCCAGGTCGTGCAGAACATTCACTGTGACATTTCACCAATTACGAATGGTTCACGGCATTGTAAACTAATGCGTTTACCTTACCCTACCTTCTGGTTTGGGTAAGAGCACAATCCCCACCTGCGCTCACCTGTATGTCCATGTCTTCGCCTCACATACGCTTCGTTTCTTTAACCTACTACCTCTGTTCACATACTGCTTCCCATTCTACCGGGCACACCTTGCTGAGGGTAGCGGTCCTCTTTTTGTCATATATGAATTATCACACTCTGCTCAGAGCATTTTTATACTTATTTATTTTCTTTGTCATTTATAATTCTGGTAGCGGTATTCGCTCAGTTAAGAGCCTTTTCTACTTTTCAAGAAAGCATGATCGTTTACACATCTACCTGGACTGGAGACAGATAAGGATTTTTATGGAGAAAAGAGAAATAAACAACTTCATTACTCAGTTTATTGCGTGTTACTTACCTATTGTACTTACCTATTTGTGCTTGCAGGATCGAGCAAGCATTGACTCTTGGATCCCGCTTTTCCAGCTATCGGTTGTTTACAGCAATGACTCCTGTCCCATTTCCCTATCATACCTAGTCTTTAAAAGTATGAATAGTATTTGCTTCACAACACTGTTCCCCAAGTGCATTCCATTTTTCCACTACTCTCACGCTAAAAGAAAACTTCCTAACATCTCTGTGACTTATCTGAGTTTCCAGTTTCCACCCATGTCCCCTCGTTCTGTTATTATTACGTGTGAACATTTCATCTATTTCCACTTTGTCAATTCCCCTGAGTATTTTATATGTTCCTATCATATCTCCTCTCTCCCTTCTTTTCTCTAGTGTCGTAAGGTTCAGTTCCTTCAGACGCTCTTCATATACCATCCCTCGTAACTCTGGGACAAGCCTCGTCGCAAACCTCTGAACCTTCTCCAGTTTCCCTATGTGTTTCTTCAGGTGGGGGCTCAATGATGGCGCGGCATACTCTAAGATGGGTCTCACATAGGCAGTGTAAAGTACCCTAAAAGCCTCCTCATTTAGGTTTCTGAATGAAGTTCTAATTTTCGCCAGTGTAGAGTACACTGCTGTCGTTATCCTATTTATATGTGCCTCAGGAGTTAGATTAGGTGTCACATCCACTCCCAGGTCTCTTTCTCGAATAGTTACAGGTAGGCAGTTCCCCTTCATTGTGTACTGTCCCTTTGGTCTCCTATCACCTGATCCCATTTCCATAACTTTACATTTACTGTTGTCGAACTCCAGTAACCATTTCCCTGACCATCTCTGCAACCTGTTTAAGTCCTCTTGGAGGATCCTACAATCCTCGTCTGTCACAACTCTTCTCATTAAGTCTGTGTGTATGTTTGTGTGTGTGTATTCACCTAGTTGTATTCACCTAGTTGTGTTTGCGGGGGTTGAGCTTTGCTCTTTCGGCCCACCTCTCAACTGTCAATCAACTGTTTACTAACTACATTTTTTCATTTTTTTTCCTTTTCTTTTTCTCCACACCACACACACACACACCCCAGGAAGCAGCCCGTGACAGCTGACTAACTCCCAGGTACCTATATACTGCTACGTAACAGGGGCATTCATGGTGAAAATTTTTTTTCAAACTGCCCATTTGTTTCTGCCTCGTGCGGGAATCGAACCTGCGCCACAGAATTACGAGTCCTGCGCGCTATCCACTAGGCTACGAGGCCCCGTGTGTGTGTGTGTGTGTGTGTGTGTGTGTGTGTGTGTGTGTGTGTACTCACCTAGTTGTACTCACCTAGTTGTGCTTGCAGGGGTTGAGCTCTGGCTCTTTGGTCCCGCCTCTCAACCGTCAATCAACAGGTGTACAGTTTCCTGAGCCTATTGGGCTCTGTCATATCTACACTTGAAACTGTGTATGGAGTCAGCCTCCACCACATCGCTTCCTAATGCATTCCATTTGTCAACCACTCTGACACTAAAAAGTTCTTTCTAATATCTCTGTGGCTCATTTGGGCACTCAGTTTCCACCTGTGTCCCCTAGTGCGTGTGCCTCTTGTGTTAAACAGCCTGTCTTTATCAACCCTGTCGATTCCTCTGAGAATCTTGAATGTGGTGATCATGTCCCCCCTAACTCTTCTGTCTTCCAACGAAGTGAGGTTTAATTCCCGTAGTCTCTCCTCGTAGCCCATACCTCTCAGCTCGGGTACTAGTCTGGTGGTAAACCTTTGAACCTTTTCCAGTTTAGTCTTATGCTTGACTAGATATAGACTCCATGCTGGAGCCGCATACTCCAGGATTGGTCTGACATATGTGGTATATAATGTTCTGAAAGATTCCTTACACAAGTTTCTAAAGGCGGTTCTTATGTTAGCCAACCTGGCATATGCTGCTGATGTTATCCTCTTGATATGAGCTTCAGGGGGACAGATCTGGCGAGATATCAACCCCCAGGTCTTTCTCTCTCTCTGACTCTTGAAGTATTTCATCTCCCAAATGGTACCTTGTATCTGGTCTCCTGCTTCCTACCCCTATCTTCATTCAACCCGTCCTCGCAAATTCGTATAGTCAATATTGACTTATTTTATATGTGCATAGGTGACATACTTAACATAATAGTTTCCCTTGAAAAGCTTCATAGAAAACACCGACCTTACCTAACCTACTTAGTATGTTAAAATAAGCATCTTATAGCCTCGTAATTACAATTGTTACTTAACCTATTATAGGTATTGGTTAGGTAATAATTGTAATTACGAAGCAATTAGATGCTTATTTTAACATACTAAGTAGGTTAGGTAAGGTCGGTGTTTTCTATGAAGCTTTTCAAGGGAAACTATTATGTTTAGTATTTCACCTATGCACATCACTAATAAGTCAATATTGACTATACGAATTTGCGAGGACGGGTTGCTTCATTACATTACATTTGCTTGGGTTAAACTCTAACAGCCATTTGTTCGACCATTCCTGCAGCTTGTCCAGGTCTTCTTGAAGCCTCAAGCTGTCCTCCTCTGTCTTAATCCTTCTCATAATTTTGGCATCGTCAGCAAACATTGAGAGGAATGAGTCTATACCCTCTGGGAGATCACTTACATATATCAGAAACGGGATAGGTCCAAGTACAGAGCCCTGTGGGACTCCACTGGTGACTTCACGCCAGTCTGAGGTCTCACCCCTCACTGTAACTCTCTGCTTCTTATTGCTTAGGTACTCCCTTATCCACTGGAGTGCCCTACCAGTTACTCCTGCCTGTTTCTCCAGCTTATGCATCAACCTTTTATGGGGTACTGTGTCAAAGGCTTTCCGACAGTCCAAAAAAATTCAGTCCGAACCCATGTTGATGGGTTGTCACGAAGTCTCTTCTCTCCAGTGTGTGTGTGTGTACTCACCTAATTGTACTCACCTAATTGTGCTTGCGGGGGTTGCGCTCTGGCTGTTTGGTCCCGCCTCTCAACCGTCAATCAACTGGTGTACAGATTCCTGAGCCTACTGGGCTCTATCATATCTACATTTGAAACTGTGTGTGTGTGTATGTGTGTGTGTGTGTGTGTGCGTGTGTGTGTACTCACCTAGTACTCACCTAGTTGTGCTTGCGGGGGTTGAGCTCTGGCTCTTTGGTCCCGCCTCTCAACCGTCAATCAACAGGTGTACAGGTTCCTTAGCCTATTGGGCTCTATCATATCTACACTTGAAACTGTGTATGGAGTCAGCCTCCACCACATCGCTTCCTAATGCATTCCATTGTCACCACTCTGACACTAAAAAAGTTCTTTCTAATATCTCTGTGGCTCATTTGGGCACTCAGTTTCCACCTGTGTCCCCTAGTGCGTGTGCCCCTTGTGTTAAACAGCCTGTCTTTATCAACCCTGTCGATTCCCCTGAGAATCTTGAATGTGGTGATCATGTCCCCCCTAACTCTTCTGTCTTCCAACGAAGTGAGGTTTAATTCCTGCAGTCGCTCCTCGTAGCTCATACCTCTCAGCTCGGGTACTAGTCTGGTGGCAAACCTTTGAACCTTTTCCAGTTTAGTCTTATGCTTGACTAGATAGGGACTCCATGCTGGAGCCGCATACTCCAGGATTGGTCTGACATATGTGGTATATAATGTTCTGAAAGATTCCTTACACAAGTTTCTAAAGGCCGTTCTTATGTTAGCCAACCTGGCATATGCTGCTGATGTTATCCTCTTGATATGAGCTTCAGGGGACAGGTCTGGCGTGATATCAACCCCCAGGTCTTTCTCTCTCTCTGACTCTTGAAGTATTTCATCTCCCAAATGATACCTTGTATCTGGTCTCCTGCTTCCTACCCCTATCTTCATTACATTACATTTGCTTGGTTAAACTCTAACAGCCATTTGTTCGACCATTCCTGCAGCTTGTCCAGGTCTTCTTGAAGTCTCAAGCTGTCCTCCTCTGTCTTAATCCTTCTCATAATTTTGGCGTCGTCAGCAAACATTGAGAGGAATGACCCTCTGGGAGATCATTTACGTATATCAGAAACAGGATAGGTCCAAGTACAGAGCCCTGTGGGACTCCACTGGTGACTTCACGCCAGTCTGAGGTCTCACCCCTCACTGTAACTCTCTGCTTCCTATTGCTTAGGTACTCCCTTATCCACTGGAGCGCCCTACCTGTTACTCCTGCCTGTTTCTCCAGCTTATGCATCAACCTTTTATGGGGTACTGTGTCAAAGGCTTTCCGACAGTCCAAAAAATGCAGTCCGCCCACCCTTCTCTTTCTTGCTTAATTCTTGTCACCTGATCGTAGAATTCTATCAAGCCTGTAAGGCAAGATTTACCCTCCCTGAACCCATGTTGATGGGTTGTCACGAAGTCTCTTCTCTCCAGATGTGTTACTAGGTTTTTTCTCACAATCTTCTCCATCACCTTGCATGGTATACAAGTTAAGGACACTGGCCTGTAGTTCAGTGCCTCTTGTCTGTCACCCTTTTTGTATATTGGTACTACATTAGCAGTCTTCCATATTTCAGGTAGGTCCCCCGTTTCCAGTGACTTACTATACACTATGGAGAGTGGTAAGCAAAGTGCTCCTGCACACTCTTTCAATACCCATGGCGAGATTCCATCCGGCCCAACAGCTTTTCTCACATCCAGCTCCAATAGGTGCTTTTTGACCTCATCTCTTGTAATTTTGAACCTATCCAAGGTCACCTGGCTCTTGTAAACAGACGCCATCTTTAAAAAAAATCATGGTCCATATTCCCGGGTGTGAGAGCCTCAGTAGTGAGTAAGCAACCAAGGCTGGCGCTCACAGCATGAGCGCACAGCAGTGCTGTTCAGCGTGTCACCACAGCATCGCCTAATAATGTCAATATATATATATAATATATATATATATATATATATATATATATATATATATATATATATATTATATATATATATATATATATATATATATTAATATATATATATATATATATATATATATATATATATATATATATATATATATATAACTTGTAGTATTTAGCCATGATAGTATTATAGAAGAGCCTGAGTGTGATAATGACTGGGTACAATGTTCAAATATCAGTGATTCAATGCTGTTCACGATGTTCACAGCACTAGCCACAGCACCACAGCATTATTTTGTCCATCTAGGAATCTTCAAAGGACATCTTACGTTCCATTTCAAAATAAACTTGTGGTCAATTATTCATTTACATTAATTAGTGACGAGGATTGTTGTTATAATTAGCGTTGTGCATAGTATTGTGGAAGAAGAATTTTGGTGAGGGAGGGAGGAAGGGAGAGAATTGAGGTAGCCTCACTGTGTGGCAGCCACTCTTGTTTTGCTCACCATACTAGCTTCGTGGTTTGCTATGTGGAACACACATGTGCATGGGTATATACAGTGTGTGTGTGTGTGTGTGTGTGTATAGTGTAATAACAGAAACGGGAGTATGTTGAGTGGAGTTATTTTGGTGAGGGAGGTGACGTCGTAATCGTAGCGTCGTATGCTGTCTGCTGTGTGATTTCTCATGCAGTGTATGGTGGCCACTGTACTGTTTGGATACAATACCGGCTTACTTTCATAGTTCTGGTAAATAAAACATGTAGATAGGTTATATAACATGTATAAGTAGTGTAATAAAAACAATAACAGTATGGTGGGAGGAGAAATGTTGGCGAGTAAGATGTTGGAGTGAGGAAGAACCTCTCTGGGTGTGGCTGCTCACATTCGCAATGTTCTGAATGTGTTTATGGTAAATGTATATAGTGTGTGACAGTGTATAGTGAGTACATATGTTGTAAATATACATAAATGAACGTGAAACATTGGTGTGAATAACTGTATGATGGGAGGGGCAATGTTGGCGAATACAATGTTGGAGGAGTGAGGGAGGGCTGGTTGGGTGTGGCTGCTCACACTTGCGATGTTCTGAATGTGTTGATGGTCAATGTATATAGTGTGTGACAGTGTATAAATATATTGTATATATACATAAATTAACATGATACATGGTAAATATGTGCAACATGTGTGTACACAAGTGTAATGCATGTAACACAGTGTCCTCGGACAGTACGGATGTTTTACTGCCATAATATAGTGTACGTGTTCATTATACATAGGATTAGCACGTAAAAACAAAAAAATGTATTGGAACCGTGCGCAAAAAATGAACAAAAATATATCTGCGACAACTTGCTCGCCCCACCCCGGGCGCCCTACTGGCCCCGGGAGCGTATGCACCGGCGAACGGGGAATGATGGCGTCACGCGCCAACTTATGGACCCCATTACTGCCAAAGTAAGTACAATTTCGATTTTTTTTACATACCCATACTGAGGGAAGGGTTTTTGACACTTTAAAAAAACAAAAGAATTTTTCAAGATAATTTATTTCCTGCGCACTGGGGGGGGGGGGATGTCATATTGGAGGCCGCACAGTTAAAGGGTTAATGCTGATAGAGAGGTACTTTATTCTCTCTCCTACACTCTGTACCGTTGAAAGACGTTCCACAGTTTGGGCCGTGTTCGCTGTGAACGAGCTAGGTTGGACACTTTTTCAAACTGGAGGCTAAGCTGGCTAAACCCTTCATCTCTAGCTTAGGATGGGTATTACTACCTTAAGGCGCATGATTTCTGCATTTGAGCATTCTGCCGTAAAATGGTGGGAGGGTGATTGAAAAGCGATACCCATGCAGTCGTCACACAGAAGGTTCTCCTGATTGTCAATTTAATAATGCCAAACCTACAGAAAATATCCGATAGAGCTGAGATACAAGGTACCATCTGGGAGAGGAAATTCTCAGGAGTCAGAGAAAGAAAAAGACTTGGAGGTTGATATCACGCCAGACCTGTCTCCTGCAGCACATATCAAGAGGATAACATCAGCGGCATATGCCAGGCTGGCCAACATACGAACGGCATTCAGAAACTTGTGTAAAGAATCATTCAGAACTTTGTATACCACATATGTCTGGCCAATCCTGGAGTATACAGCCCCAGCTTGGAGTCCATATCTAGTCAAGGATAAGACTAAACTGGAAAAGGTTCAAATGGTTTGCCACCAGACTAGTACCCGAGCTGAGAGGTATGAGCTACGAGGAGAGACTACGGGAATTAAACCTCACTTCGCTGGAAGACAGAAGAGTTAGGGGGGACATGATCACCACATTTAAGATTCTGAAGGGAATTGATAGGGTAGATAAGACAGGCTATTTAACACAAGGGGCCACGCACAAGGGGACACAAGTAGAAACTGAGTGCCCAAATGAGCCACAGATATATTAGAAAGAACTTTTTTAGTGTCAGAGTGGTTGGTTGACAAATGGAATGCATTAGAAAGTGATGTGGTGGAGGCTGACTCCATACACAGTTTCACGTGTAGATTGATAGAGCCCAATAGGCTCAGAAATCTGTACACCTGTTGATGACGGTTCAGATGTGGGACCAAAGAAGCCAGAGCTCAACCCCCGCAAACACACTAGGTGAGTACAACTAGTGAGTACACACACACACACACAGGTGGAGAGATAGGTGTACATACACTCGGACTGACTGTCAGACTGACAGACAAACTGACTGTCAGACTGACAGACAGACAGACTAGCAAATCAGACAGACAGACCAGCAGACAGGCCAGTCTCACCGACAGTACCCGTCTACACACACACACTCCACACACACACACACACACACACACACACACACACACACCACACACACACACACACACACACACCACACACACACACACAACACACACACACAACACACACACACACACACACACACACACACACACACACACACACACACACACACACACACACACACACACACACACACACCACACACACACACACACACACCGACAGATTGTTTTTTTAGTTTTCACAAAGTTTACTCACATAATAAAGGTCGCGTTTCCCGCTCCAATCGCAGTGTTGAAGAACGGAAAAAATATCTGTAGATCTCCTGCTGGTCGGCCGAGCGGACAGCATGCGGGACTTGTGATCCTGTGGTCCTGGGATCGAACCCAGGTGCCGGCGAGAAACAATGAGCAGAGTTTCTTTTACCCTATGCCCCTGTTACCTAGCAGTAAAATAGGTACCTGGGTGTTAGCTGTCACGAGCTGCTTCCTGGGGGTGGAGGCCTGGTCGAGGACCGGGCCGCGGGGACACTAAAGCCCCGAAATCATCTCAAGATAACCTCAAGATAGATCTCGGCTAAGTCA
>WNGS01030431.1:0-10435 GCA_020271785.1 Procambarus virginalis
CTATGCCAGTATGATCTGGAATTTACTCCCCTGTGCCAGCTGACAGCCTCTAATAGCTTATCTTCATAGATTTATTCAATGACAATTTTAAAAGCTCCCAAGTTGGCCATCTACATGGAAAACACTGCTCAATTTTCTCACATGAAATTTTCTAGTTTTCTCCATGAGCAACCACCTTCCTCTTGTTTGTTTGTTTGTTCACACTTGTTCCTATACCAACCAGCCCTGTACTGCACCAACACTCTTCACTGTAGCATGACTTGCTGCTTTTCTATTGTGCATTGCTTTATCACCTTTACTTTGAGGAAATAATCAGACTGTAGATTTGTCAGGTGTAACATAATTTTGTGAAATATCACATCTCTTCCATCAAGGGCACAGATGAAAGATCCCACTAGCAACTGTTCATCAAAATAAGGTGGATTTTGAGAAAATTTAAGATTTATCACCGAGTGGCAAACAACCACTTTGACCAAGTAGTGTTTGAATGTGTAATACACTGATGTAGGAGTTAAAGCTACAACAAAAGTGTTGAGAAAAGCATAATACTACAACACAGGAGAGCCTGCTTATTGGAAGTCACATGCTTGTTGATATTTTAGGTAGGATGTATTCTATCTGTATGGAGAGCAGATGGTGTTACTAATCCAATAACATGGCTTGGCAGACTTTAATGGTACAGTATTTCTCTCAGTCGTCTCATCTATGTTATTCCTCACTTAACACTTTAGGAGCAGAAACTTGTTTTGAAAACCATCAATTCTTTTTGTGCTGTTGGTAGAGCTGCACCTTAGTCTTGGCCTTGATCTCAAATCCTCTCTTTCTAAAGCTATTTCAACATTCTTTCATATCAATTCCTTCCCATTCATTATTGGAGCCTACCTGGTCTGTTGGTTAGGTATGGAACTAGTGTCTAGACAGGTTTTAGGTTGCTGTGTTTGAGGATTGTTCAAGGAACTTGCTTTAAAGAAAATCCCTGCTTACTTGTGCCGCTGGCAATTGGATTTGTCAACTTCATACTCGCCAACAGACTCGTGGTTTAATGTTTTAGTTGGAAAGATGCTTTCATGCATCTCCATCCTAACCCTAGCTCTTTAGCTAAAAATAATTTTTTTCCTTCTGCCCTTAAAGATGGGTCCTATTTAATTTGGGCTTGGTTTAGCTACATTATATTCATATGTGACTGCCTTATGTTGGTATCTCCAGTCTTCTTGAAGACTTGAGCTACATATCTTCCAATAATCATTGCCCAAATGGTGCATTGTATCATTTGTGTACAGTGCTTGAAGCCTTTGTCTTGGCTTCAGTTTTGTAAAGTTGAGTCATGTACAAATGTATGTGCATAACTTTCAGAAGTTAGCCTTTCAAGGCTTTTTCCTATTTGGATATCTACTTTTGGGGTTGTTAGTTCTAACTGTACCTTTTAGTGACAGTTACCTCCCCAGGATTTTCCACCTCTGCTATCAGTGTTTTTCAGTTGGGCAGCTCTTCTCCAGGTAACCTGCTCCTCCTGGCAGGGTCATGGTGTTGTGCTGTGGCTCTTTGGAGTTTTCTTCAACGTTCTGCCATGTTGTTCCTGGAACCCCAGTCACTTGAGCAGTAAGTCTTCCCCCAGCATTTCTTTGCCAACCCTCCCATTTTCTGTAGTTTCTCACTTCGTATCACACTTGCCTTAGGGAGTATCAAATCTAAGTGGCTCAAAAATTAGATTTTGAATGAATATGAAGTGTCCTTTTGAACAAGAACCCAGAATTCTTGATCATGTTTTGCAGTTTTTTCCATTGTGTTAAGTCGGAATGATTGTCTGCAGCAAAGGACCGAGTACTGCTGTAGGTGCTCTGCTCTGTCCAAACAGTTAGGAGGAATGGCATGCTCCCAACATGAATGTACAAGAGGCTGTTCCTGTCTTATTAATTTATATTTTTATTCAAATGTATTCAAGGCTGTTGACATGTAGGGTAAATGTGAAGATTGTATATATGGATCTTGGCAAGATTTTCAACACATTTCTGCATGAGAGGCTACTTAGGAAAATCAGTATGCATGGTTTATGAAGGAAATATATTAAAATTGGATGGTTTTGATAGGTTTCAAGAATAAATTGAATAGTTACATGAGTAGGAGAATTAGATTTAAAAAGGGCCTTCCAGCAGACAGACCTATTTTGCAGTTTTTATGCTCCTATACTTGGCAGTCCGAATGCAAAATTGTGCTCGAGAAGAATTGAGTATTTATTTTTTTGAGATATATACAAGAGTTGTTACATTCTTGTACAGCCACTAGTACGCGTAGCGTTTTGGGCCGTTCCCTGGAATACGATCCCCGCCGTAAGAATCGTTTTTTCATCTAAGTACACATTTTACTGTTGCGTTAAACAGAGGCTACAGTTAAGGATTTGCGCCCAGTAAATCCTCCCCGGCCAGAATACGAACCCATGACATAGCGCTCGCAGAACGCCAGGCGAGTGTCTTACCACTACACCACGGAGACTATACTATATAAATTTGTATTCACACTGGGCTGGATTGAGCTCCTCTCCAATACCTCACTAGCATCATCTGACAAACGTTTGTAAAGCTCCCTGTTGTGCCAGTGCAAGATGTTCCCCTGCCCTGACTGTCATGATCTACTCCTTAAGAACCAGGATGGGTCTTGTTTTACTGAGCATATGTGTCCTCCTCAGACAGAAGCTTTTTATATTCACTCAGACTGATTTGTGTTTATAATTTTTTTGACTTATAGTATCTTAAATGTTTAATGCTATTATATGTGCACTGTTCTTTTGTTTTAAAGATATTATGGGGAAGGGCCCATTTGCCTTCATTTAATTAGGACTTTCTAGCTTGAATAATTGACGCTTTTTCTTTCTTGACTAATTGATGACTTGATTCATTGCACTGGCAATTTGTGAAATATATATATTGAGGATATAGCATGGAGCACTGTAAATAATATGGAGAGTTTTTAATTAATACATACAATTTCTCTGGCGCCCTTTCTGCCTCATGAGTAATGATTTGTGGGGAGGTACAATAACTGGCATGCAGCTGCATGTTAGCTTACATTGTGCTCACAGATATTAGTCATGGAGATTTGCTTGGTCTAGATACCTGCTTTATCATAGTTTACATTTAATTGCTTGTACAGTTGATTATCCCACTAACCTCTGCACTCCTGGCACCTATAGGTCTAGCATCAATACACGGAGCACTCTTGGCACGAGGTAAGATGCAATTACCAATGTAGTTTTTTTAATTTACAGATTGGTATATATTAGGATATACAGAAGAATTGTTACTTGATTGGCAATCATCATGATTAATAAACTCCCATTTTCTTTCCCTGTTAAATTAAATATAAATTAAAGGTAGTAGAATATCTGAGGACAGGTGGGAAATTGTTTCTAATTGTAGCAGCAAATATTTGGACAGCACGAACGTGTTAGCCTAGTTGTGAATAAATTGTATAATAGTTTTCAATAACAAATTATTTGATATTTTAATATTTGTATTTTGATTTCTTGTTAGGCTGGTTGTGTATAAAAAAATGTCTGAGAGTTTCATAAATAAATGCCTTTACCCTTCAGACTCTGATCTTGTTTGGTTTAATAGGATTGAAGGAGTTGGCAAACAACTACAGTATAGAAAGAGAAGAATTATGCTAGCCAGATTTAGAGGAGCATTTTATGCTGACATCTGTCATAGAATATAGAACTAATGTGTACAATTTAACATCATTTATCAGGTTGAATGTTTGTGCAAAAATTCATACTATATATGTGCTTGTTTATGGGTGTGTATGCATATGTCTGTGTATATATATACTGTATATAACAAACTGGCTGACATACCAGATACAGTTTGTGGTATCTTAAGATTAAGGGTGCAGTTGTCTGAAAAATATAGGGTAGAGCTCTGTGAAGGAGTCCAGGAATCCTGGGAAGCACTCTAGACTGGGCACCATGAGAGGTGGAGCCTTTGATGCTGCCACTGAAGCCCTTCAGCTGTTGGTGCCATCAATCCACCCTTAGGTTGAGCTCGGTGAAGTAGCAGCCATACAATGCGTTAAGCAAGGAGAGCTGCGTGAATGTAAACACTAACAGGAGTTGGGAGGAAAGCGTGTTCCATATAGAAACAGTTGGCAGATGGATGAACGAGTGAACAACATTGAACGAATGTTCAATGTTGACGAGGGGGGTGATGCCAGCGGGCCTGAATCTACAGAGGAGGAGGAGGAGATGCAGTAAACCAAACTGGCTGTTCACCAGGTGAGGCAGAGGAAGCTGGTTGTAATGGTGTAACTAGTGTTAAAGACTAGATGCTTATAAGTTTCCTCAGCATGGAAAAAGCATCCACCTCACCTGCTGCAGACAGGCTGCAAAAGGTTACACACCAGTGTCCAGCCCCACAAGGCAACCATGCAAAATACAAAGTCAATTGCCTACACCCATAGGTGAAAGGACCACAGAACCTAGCAGGCAAACCACAGAGTAGAGTATGAAATAAAATTGGGAAGCCACAACTACCCAGCCATGTTGGTCAACATGTTGGTCAATAAATTGGTAAGGGAAGGTGGAAGCAGCCATGGATTATGAAACTCATGTGTGCTCTTTGCTAAAGTGTAAGGTACCTAACACCCACTATAGTAGGGCCAACATGATAGGCAGATCTTTAACATGCACAAGCATACAGTCCTCATGTCTCAATGCTGTTGTATTCCTAAGTTGAGAAGAGAGTCCACCCCATCAACAGACCACACAAGGGATTATGAATCTCCTGAATTGTCCAGAAGCAAAGTAATTCTAGAAAGAAGGGGTCAACTCATAGAAGAGGGAGTCTACAACCCCTTAGAGTAGGTAGACCTGGAAATAGATAGATCTAGAGTAGGTGTATGGAAATGGAAGTTGACCTCAGGGAAAGGAATGCTAACCACAGTTGGTACAAAATGGAAAGCTGGAGTACACACAGTTGTGAAGCATAAATAAAAAGAGAGCAATAGATTCTGATAGAACACAATGTTCCAGGGAAAACCAACACCACATAGCTGAAGGTGAAGGTGAGATGCCAATAATGGGCCCAGCAGAGGCTACATGTGTTGGATGGCCATGTAGCAAGTATATTAATAATATACTTGCTTCATATTCTCATTAGCTTCAGTGCAGATAATTAGATGTGCCTGTTAATCCCACTGAACTTACCCCCTAAGGCAGGGGTCTCCAAACTTTTCAATGTAAGGGCCACATTATATATTTCCCATATTTATGCGGGCCGAAGGAATAAAATTGAAAAAAAAAAATCAGTGCCAGTAATTTAATTTCCTCAAATATTAAAGTATAAACATGGAAAAATTAAAACATATCTTTTTGGAAAAAATAAATGAAATAAATTCTACAGGAAAAAAACAGCTTGTATGTGGTGTTAAAAAGCATAGCATATTATTATAAAGTGGTAAATATTATGGCAACAGCTTTCGTTGATAAACTTAATGGTTACCATTTTAACTATTTTAAACATGCAATATTTTTGGCTACAATAGTATTATTGCTATTTTGTATAACTAAGATAAAGGTATTGTCAAAGTACAGAGAAAAGAATATTGTACAGTGTTTGTGCTCCCTGAAACAGAAGCAGCGAAGCCCCACTCGCCCTCCATCCCCACAATATACAGTTATACACAACTGATTGGTTGTAATGCACAACACATACCTACCAGTACTAGTATCTGTGCGTCACACTATCGAGAGAGAGGAAAACTGACTCGGGCTGAGCGCCACCAGTCAGCAGCCCCAACTTTGAATAATTCTGCGATGCCATTCGTACGATAATTATTTTTTCAAGGCCACCACACAGGGATTTGTTTGGCGGGCCGGATGAAATTATGTGGCGGGCCGGATGTGGCCCGCGGGCCATAGTTCGGAGACCCCTGCCCTAAGGAGTTCACTTTTCCAGGAAGTTCTGCATCTATCCTAGGTCCACTAATTACAATTATCTCTTCCAAAGGGTACAGGATCAATAATGCTAGCCAATAGGTAACCTACTATATGTTGGTCAATTTGCCAAAGTGAGGAGAAGCATGTAATATAAACCTCAATAATGGAAACGTTGTCAGTCAAGCTCATATAGTGGTTCAGTACAGATGCTTGAGAGATACCGCCAATCTTCAACACCCATTGACTGTCACAACTCTTAAGAGTCCAGTTCCTACCCTCACAAGATGCTTTAGCCTTGCTACAGAGCAGCCAGCCATATTCTGGCTGCATCGAGCCCCCTCGCTCTCATCCCGCATCTCTAGCCTGCTCGAGGAGGCCTTGTCTCGGAGATCACAACACGTCGCTACATCTCCAACAAGCTGACTGCTGTAACCAAGACTATAGTTGTTTTTTATATTTATTTAATAAACTCTTAGTCTTATCACCCAAACATGCATACGCAAACGTACGTTACAGACTATACCAGGCAGAATAATGAGGAGGCTGGGCAGCTGAGCCCTTGGGAAACCTTTCAGCCATCTACTGTCCTTAGTCAGGGTATTTAACTCGTGGCAATAACCGTTTGCATAATTTACCAAGGGGGTGCCTAATTTCTTTCAAGCAGTCACTGTTTTATTGTAGCTATGCTTTCTGGTAGGATTTTCTCAGTTTTATGTTGATCTTTGATTCCCCTGCTTCCCTGCTCCACTTGCCTCATAGATATTCTGATCCTGACCCCTGGTAAGTGACAGATGGTCTTTGGAGGTCTGGTGTGTGTGTTTTTTTTTTTTTTTTTTTTTTTTTTTTTTTTTTTTTTTGAGATATATACAAGAGTTGTTACATTCTTGTACAGCCACTAGTACGCGTAGCGTTTCGGGCAGGTCCCTGGAATACGATCCCCGCCGCGAAGAATCGTTTTTTCATCCAAGTACACATTTTACTGTTGCGTTAAACAGAGGCTACAGTTAAGGAATTGCGCCTAGTAAATCCTCCCCGGCCAGGATACGAACCCATGACATAGCGCTCGCGGAACACCAGGCGAGTGTCTTACCACTACACCACGGAGACTGCATAGGATGTGTTAAACTATGTTGGCTAAGGCCTGGTGATACTAGAGCTAAGCTTGGGAGATACTGGGAGCCCATCAGAAAAGGGTATTTAATTATATTCAATGCTTGAGGTTTTATCATTAGGTTCTTAACATATTAATGATTTACACAGGTTTTGTACACCTGCCAAAGGTTTTTATGTATTGTGTATGCAATACAAGATTGCATGTAAAGTGATTTATGTGGATGTGTGTTTGTTAAGTCAAACATTAAGTTTCCAGGCAAGTTATATTTATAATTTCAGATGTAGATTGCACAGGTTAACCAGACAGTGGTCTGTTTTGATTCTCTTATCTTTCTGGGTCCATCCCTGGCTGATGGCAGTTATGATATACTGTACCTTACTTTAAAGTGCTCATAGGCCATTGCTCCCTGCACCTGTCTGAGGGGGCCAGATTCTGGCTTGTGGTCAGGTGGGCATAAGGACTCCAGATTGATGACCCCAAACTAATATATATACTGTAGCACATATCAGTTCAGATAGCTTCAGGGAGCCGACAGGGCTCGCCCAGAAAATGGCGTTTCATTACATGCAACGCTGGTTTTTTTATGTGAATGTTAAGTAGGTGTGTAGCATTGCATAGAAGTAGAATTGTAAAGGGAAATACTAGATGGGATAAGAAGTGGCAAGAGCAGTTAATGAAGAACATTTGGATTTTGTGAATGCAGTCATGAAAAGAAGCAACATAAGGAAAATGAGTTAAATGTGTAATATAAAACACCTGGAGTTACATGCACATGCAGAGTTAGAGGACTCTTGTTGAATTTCTGTGGATGATACACATGCTGAGATTGTAAGGAATATATATGGCATTTGGAGGAACATCTTTCCATAACATGTTAATGTTTTGGAAAGAAGTTGAATGTGAATGATTGATTTACAAAATTGAGGAGAGTGTGTTAAGGAAGTTTGGATGTGTTAAACTATGGATGGCAATCAATAAAATGGCAAGTCTGCCTAAGGAAGATATGGAATCATCCAGAGGTACGTTCAGTCTTAAAACAAAGACAGTGCCGCTGGAAATTTATACCTATCAGAGCACCGTGGCAAGGTGGATTCTATGAATGAATGGTATTAAAGTGTAACGTGTGTTGGCTCAAATTGACTCGTGCGAATCTCATTCATCGGACATGGGACTTTCTGGTCAAGAGCAATGATTCTTCTGCAGAAAAGGGGAAAATTCCAGCCAAACAGGGTTGTGCCTATCTGAGCAGTATCAAACAACTATGATGTGGGGGGAAGAGGTCATGTTGATCATATATGTACATTGATTACACACAGAAATCACAATTGCGTGATGCATCAAATGAACAAATCCACAAGGGGCTTGGTCGATAGCTCAGTCGATTAACCCCTTCACTGCGTTGCCTCCAAATATGACACCCCCACAGTGCGCAGGGAATAAATTCTCTGGAAAAAAATTCTTTTGATTTTTTAAAGTGTCAAAAACCCTTCCCTCAGTATGGGTATGTAAAAAAAAAATTGAAATTGTGCTTACTTTGGATGCTATGGGGTCCGTAAGTTGGCGCGTGACGTCATCATTCCCCATTCGCCCGTGATGTATGCTCCCGGGGCCAGCAGGGTGCCTGGGGCGGGGCGTGCGAGTTGCCGCGAATATATTTTTGTTCATTTTTTTGCACACAGTTCCAAATACATTTTATTTGATTTTACGTGCTAATCCTATGTATAATGAACACGTACACTATATTATGGCAGTAAAACATCCGTACTGTCCAAAGACACTGTGTTACGTGCATGACACTTGTGTACACATATGCTGCACATATTTACTATGTATCATGCTAATTTATGTATATATACAATCTATTTACACACTATACACTGTCACACACTACTGTATATACATTCACCATCAACACACTCAGAACACCTCGAGTGAGAGCAGCAACACCCAGCCAGTCTCCCTCACTCCAACATCTTACTCGACAACATTGCTCCTCCCACCATTCTGTTATTGTTCTTATTACACTAATTACACATGTTATATATACCTATCTACATGTTTTATTTATCAGAACTATGCAAGTAAGCCGGTATTGTGTCCAAACAGTGCAGTTGCCACCATACACTGCATGAAAAATCACACAGCAGACAGCAGACGACGCTACGATTACTACGTAACCTCCCTCGCCAAAATAGCTCCTCTCATCATTCTGTTGCTGTTATTACACTATATACACACTGTATATACACATGTACATGTGTTGCCCATAGCAAACCACTAAGCTAGTATGGTGAGCAAAACAAAGAGTGGCTGCCTCCTGAAGCCCGCATAAAAAGAATAACGTCTGCGGCATATGCGAGGCTGGCTAACATCAGAACAGCGTTCAGGAACCTGTGTAAGGAATCATTCAGAATCTTGTACACCACATATGTAAGACCAATCCTGGAGTATGCGGCCCCACCATGGAACCCGTACCTTATCAAGCACAAGACGAAGCTGGAAAAAGTCTAAAGGTATGCCACTAGACTAGTCCCAGACTAAGAGGCATGAGTTACGAGGAAAGGCTGCGGGAAATGCACCTTACGACACGAAGACAGAAGAGTAAGGGGGAGACATGATCACAACCTACAAAATCCTCAGAGGAATCGACCGGGAAATGTGTGAAACATTAAACGAAAAGTTCCAAAGTGTGTTTGTACAAAATGAAATCTTCAGGGAACCAGATACAATAAGAATTCCAGAGAACAACATAGAGCACATAGAGGTGTCTAGAGACGAAGTGGAAAAAATGCTCAAAGAGCTAAATAAGAACAAAGCAGTTGGTCCAGATGGAGTTTCACCATGGGTTCTGAGAGAATGTGCACCTGAGCTCAGCATCCCTCTTCAACTGATCTTTCAGGCATCCCTGTTTACAGGAGTTGTAGCTGATGTGTGGAAAAAGGCTAACATAGTTCCAATTACAAGAGTGGAAGCAGGGAAGACCCCCTTAATTATAGACCGGTATCATTGACAAGTGTAATAGTCAAAATATTGGAAAAAATAATTAAAACTAAATGGGTAGCACACCTGGAGAGAAATGATATAATATCAGACAGACAGTATGGTTTTCGATCTGGTAGATCCTGTGTATCGAATTTACTCAGTTTTTATGATCGAGCAACAGAGATATTACAGGAAGAGATGGTTGGGCTGACTGCATCTATCTGGACCTAAAAAAGGCTTTCGACAGAGTTCCACATAAGAGGTTGTTCTGGAAACTGGAAAATATTGGAGGATTGACAGGTACGCTTCTAACATGGATGAAAAAACTTTCTGACTGATAGAAAAATGGGGCTGTGATCAGAGGCAATGTATGACTGGAGAAATGTCACAAGGTGGAGTACCACAGGGTT
>WNGS01030437.1:0-15425 GCA_020271785.1 Procambarus virginalis
ATATTAATATATATATAGATATATATATATATCGAAGTAAGGGGGTGGTAGGAGAAAATCACACAGAAACTGTATTGGGAGGGGACCTACATTTCCCTCCAATGCGTTATGTGTGATTTCCTCCGAGGCTACTTGGGCCACCTCTTTCCAGCCCAGAGGTGTAGCTACCCTTAACCTATATATTGATTATAATATGATAATATATATATAATTTCATATATATATAACTATGGAAACACTTTCCCACCATGAGACTCGAAACCCTAGCCAGCACAGAAGCCGTCCAGCCCATGGCATGACAGGTAACGCCCCTTAACCCACTACACCATGCTCAGAACCTTACCAGAGATGGTCAATTTCGGTGGCATTATCAACACCTCCAACAACATCTCCCAAGAGCCCCAGAGCAAGTGAGGGGTAAAAATTACGTTTTGTTCGTCAAGTCCCTGTTGAATATGGGAAGACACTATGTGGTCCTATTGCAATGCCCAACTTGCCTAACACGCAAGAGTAGTTATTAAACTATGGAACACTTGCCCCTACTAGGAGACTCGAACCCCTAGCCAGCACAGACGCCCTTCACAGCCACTGGCAGTACAGGTAAGTAGCCTTTAAACCCACTACACCACGCTCCGGACCCCTAAAAGAGATGGTAAGAGATGGAAAGTGTTCCATATTGAATAACTACGCTTGCGTGTTAGGCAAGTTGGCATTGCATAGACCCAAGGTGTCTTCCCATATTCAACAGGGACTTGATGAAGAAACGTAAATTGACCCCTCACTTGCTCTGGTGCTCTTGGGAGATTGTGGTTGAGGTGTTAAAATACCCGAAATTATCATCTCTTTTAAGGGTCTGAGCGTGGTGTAGTGGGTTAGGCGTAACCTGTCATGCCAGTGGCTGGAAGGCTTCTGTGCGGGCTAGGGTTTCGAGTCTCCTGGTGGAAAGTTTTCCATAGTTGAATAACTACTCTTGCGTGTTTAGGCAAGTTGGTCATCTATAGATAATTATATATATATTATATATATAGTAGATATACTATATTATATATTATAGTATTCCTGTAACCTAGTACCACGCAACTCACGGTTTGGCCTACTATGCCCGGCCGATTTGCCTAATAAGCCAAGTTTTCCTGAATTACAATATTTTCTCTAATTTTTTTCTTATGAAAAATAACCCCCCATTGCATTATGTATGAGGCTCATTTGTTTTCAGTGGAGGTTAAAACTAACGAGATATATGACCGAACCTAACCAACCCTACCTAACATAACCTAACCTATCTTTACAGGTTAGGTTAGGTTAGGTAGCCGAAAAAGGTAGGTTAGGTTAGGTTAGGTAGGTTAGGTAGTCGAAAAAACACATTAATTCATGACAACTTGGCCTATTAGGCAAACTCGGGCCTTGCATAGTAGCTGACAAGTGCGTTCTGGGCTACTAGGGTACGACCTATATAATATATATATATATATATATATAGTATCTATATATATATATATATAATATATATATATATATATATATATATATATAGCTATAGACTTAACCCAGATGAGAATGAAGGGTGATTGGATGAATGGAGTCTGGGTGAATGGTCAATGGTTTTTCAGGGCAAATTGGCATGATTAAGCCAAATATATGTTAAAATAAGCTTTCATAGATTAAGCCGGTATGTTAGCACTTATCCAGATTGGGATGATTGACAGAGGTTTGTAAATTCAAACCAGGAATATTAGATTAAGCCAGGATTCTTTATTAAGCAAAGTTTGTTTGATCAAATCAGTTTGTTAGAGTTAGCCAGGTCTGTTAGATTACGTCAGCTTTGTTGAACTAAGGCAGGATTGCTAGTTTAAGCCAGCTCTGTTAAACTAAGCCACATTTGTTAGATTAGACCAAGTTTGTTAATCAGAGTCAAATTAGTCACGTTATGTTGCGTTAGATAAAACCACGTTGACCACATTAAGTGGTCACTAAATTACACCAAGACGACTGAGAGCAGCTGTGGGACTAGACTCAACACTGCTGGCTAGATTTTGTCGTGCTAGCTATATTCTATTTTTCTCGATTTTGAATCATTGACAAGATTATGCAGTTTGGTGTTGCTAGATTATGTAGTGTTGGCTAGATTATGTAGTGTTGGCTAGATTATGTAGTGTTGGCTAGATTCTGTAACGTTGGCAAAATTTTATAGCATTTAATAGATTCTGTAGTGTTGACAAGATTTCATAGTGTTGGAAAGTTTCTATAGTACTGACTAGATTCTGTAGTGGTAACTAGATTCCGTAGTGGTAACTAGATTCCGTAGTGGTAACTAGATTCTGTAGTGGTAACTAGATTCCGTAGTGGTAACTAGATTCTGTAGTGGTAACCAGATTCTGTAGTGGTAACCAGATTCTGTAGTGGTAACTAGATTCTGTAGTGGTAACTAGATTCCGTAGTGGTAACTAGATTCCGTAGTGGTAACTAGATTCTGTAGTGGTAACTAGATTCTGTAGTGGTAACTAGATTCCGTAGTGGTAACTAGATTCTGTAGTGGTAACCAGATTCTGTAGTGGTAACTAAATTCCGTAGTGGTAACCAGATTCTGTAGTGGTAACTAGATTCTGTAGTGGTAACCAGATTCTGTAGTGGTAACTAGATTCCGTAGTGGTAACCAGATTCTGTAGTGGTAACTAGATTCCGTAGTGGTAACCAGATTCTGTAGTGGTAACTAGATTCCGTAGTGGTAACCAGATTCTGTAGTTGTAACTAGATTCTGTAGTACTGGCTTGATTTTGAACTATTGACTAGATTGAATAGTGTTGGATAGATTATGTTGTGCTGTCAACATTCTATAGAGTTGATAAAATTCTGTAGTGTTGACCAGATACTGAAGGTTTGACTTGATACTGTAATGTTGGTTAGATTCTGTTCTGCTGGCTAGATTCTACACTGTTGGCTAGAGTTCGTAGTGTTGACCAGATTCTTCAGTGTTTGCTAGATACCAACCTGTCCTCAAGTTAGTCAGTTCATTATATAACAATCGACTGAATCTCTTCCCACATTCTGGACACATGTGTCTTCATATGTCCAATGTCCAAGCTAATTGACTCTCTTCCACAACCACTTGGGCTGGATTGTAGATCAACAGTCTCGCTTCATGCAGGTCGGCGTTCAATCCCCGACCGTCCAAGTGGTTGGGCACCATTCCTTCTCTCCGTCCCATCTCAAATCCTTATCCCGACCCCTTTCCAGTGTTATAGAGTCGTAATAGCTTGGCGCTTTCCCCTGATAATTCGCTCCGTACCTCTTCCATCCATCACACTCTTGACACTGCATAAGTGTTGATGTTGGGAGACACATCACAGTGGAGCGTCAATTCTTGATTGTTAGTCAAGGCTTGAGTATTGTTTCTTAGTGTTAGACTTGATGTGAGCACTTGGCGGTCAATGTTGCTGCCTCTTCATGATAGGTGCAGTTTGTATGCAGATTTTCTCTTCCGGATGATTCCTCCGTATGAGTGGTGATGTTGTGAGATGCGTCAGGGTGGAGCGTCAATGTTGATGGTTAGGCGAGGTTTGAGTGATGTTTCTTACACACACACATATATATATATATATATATATATATATATATAATATATATATATATATATATATATATATATATATATTAGTATATTTTGGTAGCAGTCTTTCCTGTAGACATATGTTATTAAATATGACCGAAAAAGTAAGATTAATAATTCTAACACGAATTTTCTCAATTTTCCTTATGTTTGTTTTTACTGATGACGGTAAATGAAAAATCAATTCTCCAAAATTCATTCTTTATTTCTTAGTCTGACGCGACACTTGAGCGCGTTTCGTAAAACTTATTACATTTTCAAAGACTTTAGTTACACACACTGAACAGAGTTTAAACAGCTTTTCTTTTTATACCTGCATTTGGGTGAGGTGACATGTTACAATGGTTTGGGGTGAGGTGAGAACAAACACAGAACACGAAACAATGGGTATAAGCTAAAGGGAAGAATAGATCTGTAACTGCAGAAGGCCTATTGGCCCATATTTCTTGATGTTTCTATATTGGAGCGGAGTCTTGAAGTGGGTAGAATATAGTTGTGCGTTAATTGGCTGTTGATTGCTGGTGTTGACTTCTTGATGTGTAGTGCCTCGCAGATGTCAAGCCGCCTGTTGTCGCTGTATCTATCAATGATTTCTGTGTTGTTTGTTAAGATTTCTCTGGTGATGGTTTGGTTGTGGGAAGAGATTATATGTTCCTTGATAGAGCCCTGTTGCTTATGCATCGTTAATCGCCTGGAAAGAGATGTTGTTGTCTTGCCTATATATTGAGTTCTTTGGGGCTTACAGTCCCCAAGTGGGCATTTGAAGGCATAGACGACATTGGTCTCTTTCAAAGCGTTCTGCTTTGTGTCTGGAGAGTTTCTCATGAGTAGGTTGGCAGTTTTCTTGGTTTTATAGTAAATCGTCAATTGTATCTTCTGATTTTTGTCTGTAGGGATAACGTTTCTATTAACAATATCTTTCAGGACCCTTTCCTCCGTTTTATGAGCTGTGGAGAAGAAGTTCCTGTAAAATAGTCTAATAGGGGGTATAGGTGTTGTGTTAGTTGTATCTTCAGAGGTTGCATGGCGTTTCACTTTCCTTCTTATGATGTCTTCAATGAAACCATTGGAGAAGCCGTTGTTGACTAGGACCTGCCTTACTCTACAGAGTTCTTCGTCGACTTGCTTCCATTCTGAGCTGTGGCTGAGAGCACGGTCGACATAAGCGTTAACAACACTCCTCTTGTACCTATCTGGGCAGTCACTGTTGGCATTTAGGCACATTCCTATGTTTGTTTCCTTAGTGTAGACTGCAGTGTGGAAACCTCCGCTCCTTTCCATGACTGTTACATCTAGAAAGGGCAGCTTCCCATCCTTCTCCATCTCGTAAGTGAAACGTAACACAGAATTCTGCTCAAACGCTTCTTTCAGCTCCTGCAGATGTCTGACATCAGGTACCTGTGTAAAAATGTCGTCAACATACCTGCAGTATATGGCCGGTTTCAAGTTCATATATATATATATATATATATATATATATATATATATATATATATATATATATATATATATATATATATATATATATATATATATATATATACATATAAATGAAATATATATTGATCTTTGAGAATTTGCAGCTCGTATTGATGTGGGAAATTCCCCCATAAGATGTGGGAAATTTACCATTGGGATTTTCTTTTAATTATTTATTGAATTCACTTGAACAAAATCAGTGTTAAATTTTACTATTTCATTATTTATTATCAAGTGGACTGTATAAGATAAGTTTCTCCCACTATAAACTCCTCAACTTTGGGGAGTAATATTCATACATTGAACTAAACAGGAATTAACTTTTTAGTTGATACATGTATTTAATATTATTTAAATAGTTCATTAGAATAATTAAATATATACTCCTTGGAGTAAATTAATCAATTGAATATTTCTATTAAAATTAACTGTCAGCTTAACTGAACAAGAAACATAGTTGGCCTGGACGACCATCAGTCACGTGGGCTCCGATCTGGTGTTGACATGTGGTTATGGCGTCTCACAGGAGTCGACCCACGGCCTACACTGAAGCTACGTCGTAAACCACCCACCTGTCAACACACCGCATTGTCCGTTGGGCCAAAACACTTGTCAAAGTTAAGCAATAATTATTATAACATGATATGTTAGATTCAGTATTTAAGCGTTAGGTTATGAGCAGCTCACATTCATTTGGTGTTCACTCGCGTCATAACCGATGATTTATTACAACATATACAATGAGCTCAAGTACAATAAATATAACATCACTGGAAGACACTTATCCTGGGACATTTATTTATTTATTTATTTATTTACAAGAAAGTACATTGGGTTACAGACAATACATAGCATAGTATTTACAATCTTGTAAAGCCACTAGTACGCGCAGCGTTTCGGGCAATAAACATGGCGTGTAGTAATGTGTCTCGTAAAATACCCGTAAAATATCGTAAAAGTTAACTGTTTGTGAGCTAACAACCAAACCCATCAACCCTTGTTCATTTCAAGATGGCAGTTCCTCCTCCTCAAGACGGACACTCGTCCCCAAATTCATTATTGATTCCCGGAAGGAAGGGTTTTATTGAGTTTATTTGAATACTCATATTTTATTTGAATTTAAAGAATCATTTTCAAATTTAATCAGTCCTCAAACTGATACTTTGAAGTTATAACATGCAATCAGGTTTTGTTGCGAGGTGATTTTAGTTTTTTTATTAGCATACTTATTTATACACAGCAATGTGCTGCCACACTATTCTGTTTGAAAGAGTACACAGTGTAGATAAAAAACTATCTATAGGCTCATCAAATATTCCCATCTCACAGGATGGTTAGTCATACATGGAATCAGGAGAGAACATAAAATGTAAAACTGATCCATTAGTCTCTACGAGCAAAAGCTGGGCACAACACAGGAGTATCTTACAATATTCCTGAGTGTATAAGGTAATTACAGAGCTCAGCGCACCTAATACCATTTGGTTTGAAATCACTGATAACAGGGCAATCACAGATATACTGTTGAAGAGTATGTCCCAGCTCTTGTTAACATTCTTGTTAACATTTAATCTTGGGGAGATTCATTACCTGCAGCCACCTGCCATAGATATCGATATCCCAGCCTAATTCTGTCAATTACAATGTCACACTGTCTACTGGATGTTTCATGCAGCCTGTACATATAATTCTCCGTTTTAAACGTGTCATAGCTCTTTATACTCGTGCTTTCTGGCCATTGAGTGTCAGTAACTGCTCTTCTGTCTTCCCTTATTTCCTGAAATATTGCGGGTTTTAAGTCAGAGATTGGAATGCTCAATACATTATCCATACAAATGAGACTGAAACTCTCGGTCTTTGCATTAATAATGTTGTTTATAATGGATGTTACAACATTCCTAATATCTATATTGCATGTTTGTCTTTTAAGGGTCTAAGGAGCTAACTTTGAATCACAGAAAATTACTCCTCCACTGCCCTTCAATGTGTTAGTGGCAAGTTGTAGTGCAGCTAACTCTGCATATGTGGCGCTAAGCCAGTTATTTAGTCTCATTTTTGTGGTCTGTGTAAATATGTTGTCTTTGTATATTCTACAGGCTGCTGCAGTGCGCCCGGTTGACATTAAAACAGACCCTTCAGGGGTCCTTTGGTTCCAAAAATGCAATAAATGAAAACTAGTTCGATTTCAATAAAACTTTTTTGGCAAGTTCTATATGAAAAGTGTTTCATCTGGTCCAAGTTTCAGCATCGTAGCATAAATAAGAAGGGAGAAAAAAATATTGAAGTAGGTGTGAAAATTATGCCAAAAATGGTCAAAAACGATTATCAAACAAAAGTGTCAACTGAAATCATAGCTATGACTCTTTGCTATCACAATAGCATATATTAACCAAATATTAAAATTAGTTTAATTGGAAAAAATTAAGTAAAAAAAAATGGATTTTTTTTTCATTTTTTTTTTCTTTTTTTTCGGATGATTTGCATAAAACTTATACACCTGACTGCACGTAAGCCTATCTGTAAGGGTGCCAATTTTGGAGAAAATTGATTGATGTCAACCTCAGCCACAAATTTTAGAACCTTAGACTTTATTATTTGCTGTTTTTTTTCAATTGACATAAACGTTTACAAAACTTTTCCATTTTTTATTCAATTTACATGAAACTTACACAGTACATGTGGAGGGCATGTCTCTACATTTGGTAGACAGCTTTTTTCTCTAAGTTCATTTATTGACTTTATAATAGCAATAAACATGCTATATTTGCATAATTTTCGGAGGGAACTTTGAAAATTTGTATTAGGAAAACTAAAGATGTTTTGGAAATTATCTAACTAACGATCCTTTATTATATGCTAATGTGTCAGAAAAGTGTCACAGAATAATTATATCTGAAACGTGTGTTCTGAAGTGTAGACTTGAAAATGTGTAAAAAACCTTGAAAAAAAACAAAAAACAAAAAGTCTTCCTTTCTATTTACGCTGCAGTACTGAAACTTGGGACAATTTCAGCACTTTTCATATACAACTAGTCAAAAAATATTGGTTGACATTGAACAACTTTTCCAAAACTGTTCTATCGGTCCCTTCAGCGTAAACAAACATTTTAGGTGACGTAGCCTACCATTTGCTGTTATACATTTTCTGGAGAGAAACTGTCAAGTATAATTGCCCTTTGGGGCTAACTTATTTAATTTAACTTATGATTTGATTCACACAAGAACAGTAGTAATTTCTTGCTACATGTTGTGTTAAAGATTTTATATGTGATGTGAGAAGTTTTCCCATATAAAATATATTTCCTGTAATGCATTCAAATAATAATTATAACTCCGTCTTTCTGAAGGTATATAATATTTAGTCATTATAATTTGAGTATACTCAAAATTGTAAAAATGGAAATGGCATACCAATATTATATCAAAGAAACGATATTATAAACTCATTTATTCTCATTTATGGACTCTAGTCTAGACTCCTTATATTATGAAATACGCAGTTATAAGGTAAAAGTAATATCAGTTTACGAATAACGTTCACTTGTTAGCTGTCAAAACATTATTAATATAACCATACTAATGCTTCATGGAATTAAACATGTCAATATAAGTTTCCAGGTGGTGAAGACTGATTAGTTGGGGAGGTAAATGTAATGGCTTGATCCAGTGATTTAATCTACTTAGTAATACGTTGTATAATGTAATATGTGTATATATTGAACTAACTTGAGGATGGGTTGTGTTCATAAATTTGTCCCTGTCTCTTCTTCCCAACTTCTTTCTCGCTTTCTCTCCCTCTCTCTCCCTTTCCCCTGAAAATTCCCTTCTGTTCCATCTTTCGCCCTCTTCTTCACATTTCATTATCTCTGCAAATTTGACAAACTTAATGATTTCCATGTTTATATCAAATATATTTTGTACCTTCTCCCCTCAGAAACTGCTGGTTGTGGCGCTGTGCCTGTTGCTGGGGCTGTCTGTGGCCATCCCCGCTCCTGTGGCACAGCCCGACCCTTCACCTGTGGCACAGCCCGACCCTTCACCTGTGGCACAGCCCGACCCTTCACCTGTGGCACAGCCCGACCCTTCACCTGTGGCACAGCCCGACCCTTCACCTGTGGCACAGCCCGACCCTTCACCTGTGGCACAGCCCGACCCTTCACCTGAGGCACAGCCCGACCCTTCACCTGTGGCACAGCCCGACCCTTCACCTGTGGCACAGCCGGACCCTTCACCTGTCGCACAGCCGACCCTTCACCTGTGGCACAGCCCGACCCTTCACCTGTGGCACAGCCCGACCCTTCACCTGAGGCACAGCCCGACCCTTCACCTGAGGCACAGCCGGACCCTTCACCTGAGGCACAGCCCGACCCTTCACCTGTGGCACAGCCCGACCCTTCACCTGAGGCACAGCCCGACCCTTCACCTGAGGCACAGCCCGACCCTTCACCTGAGGCACAGCCCGACCCTTCACCTGAGGCACAGCCCGACCCTTCACCTGAGGCACAGCCCGACCCTTCACCTGTGGCACAGCCGGACCCTTCACCTGTGGCACAGCCGGACCCTTCACCTGTGGCACAGCCGGACCCTTCACCTGTGGCACAGCCCGACCCTTCACCGGAGGCTGACCCACGCAGGGGTGGTGGTCGTGGTGGCGGTGGGGGCTTCAGAGGTGGTGGTGGCTTCAGAGGTGGGCGTGGATTCAGAGGAGGTGGTGGTGGCTTCAGAGGCGGGCGTGGATTCAGAGGAGGTGGTGGTGGCTTCAGAGGTGGGCGTGGATTCAGAGGGGGTGGTGGCTTCAGAGGTGGATTCAGAGGCGGTTTCAGAGGCTTTGGCAGGGGAAGAGGCTTTGGTGGGTTTGGCGGGTTCAGAGGTTATGGTGGCTTTTATGGCGGGTATGGAGGTTATCTCGGGTATGGAGGCTACGGCGGGCTCAGAGGCTATAATAACTGTCCATATGGCTTTTATGTATACTATGGTTACTGTCCTTATGGTTACTACCGGTAACGTCATAGTCCAAATTGACCCGTCACGAGGCCAGAGAACATCGTGTGTACACCAGTCCCCCTTCAAACACCGCGTAACAGAGTCCTGTTTTCCTCTACAGGTTATATATCCCTTAGGTGATATGACGCTTGTATTCTCTAATTCATAGCCAATAATATTTTGTTATTAATAATATAATAAATTGTTATTGTTATGATAATATTGTTATTAATAATACAATAATAATTTGTTTGTTATTGTTTAAATAACACTATTTAAATACTGTTATATTGGTGTTGTTCACCTAAAGCTGCAGTAACAAATTTATGTTCAAAGATGTAAATTTACATTCTTCAAGGTGCTACAAATTCTAAATATGATTACATGTTTTCAGACACATTTAGATAAATATTCGCAAGTGTGTGTTCACAATCACTCTAGTGTGGAGGGGCGTGATAACGTTTGTGTACACACGGAGCGTCCCGGGTTGTAATGGTACACCGCAGACGCTGAGTCACGGTGTCGTGGCTGAAGACATGATGACCAAACGACACATCAGAGATGATGAAACAACAATGTTTCGCTCCGTCCAGGACCATTATCAAGTAATATACGACTTGATAATGGTCCAAGACGGACCGAAACCTCGTTGTTTCTCCATCGTCTGATGTGTGGTTTGGTCATTAATGGAACATCCCTTTGTCACGCAAGTGGCATTTAAGCCCAGTATTAGGAGACCTGAGAGGAAGGGCTTGAGGCTGGGTTCATGGAGCAGCTGGTGTGTACAGTCTGTCTTGTGCTGGCACCACACCCGCTATATTCCTTTAGGCAAGGGCTGTATGTGCAAGTTCCATTTGAGTTGATGGAACCCTGTCAGAAACATTATGCGTGTTGGTGCATTGCAAAAATGTAAGAATACCAATGTTATGTACCCAAACCTCATTGTACCTTCTTGTATATAAATAAGTAAATAAATAAATACATATGTTTGGATTGATAGGTTAGAGAAACGTTGTACTGCCTCCTCATATTCTTAAATTCTTATTAATGGATATTCTTAAAGATTAACCCAAGCTTCGTCTTGGAAAAAGGACAAAATCTTTACAAGAACAGAACTCTAATTTCAGTGCACTCCATCTCCCAAGCCATATACTGATAGCTCCCGACGCAACCACACAAGTGTTACCCGACGTCAGAGTTTATAAAAATTAGTGAGGCCTCCTATCCGTCGTACACGCTATAATATGTACAAAGATGTCGTGCATATTATAGCGTGTTTTGGTTCATCCGGGATACATTTTACATATTTTAGTATAAACTTAGTAAATTAGGGTTTTCGCAGTAAATCCTTTAGGAGGCGTACCTGGCGGTGCTCCGTTTATATGTCTGCCTCTCACTCTATATCTCTATCTTTACCTATCTCTTTTTCCTACATATCTTTGTTTCTACCAATATCTCTCTATCTAGCTATCTCTTCGTCTACCCCCCTTTGTATCCTCCATCAAGAAGCACTAAAACAAGTAAATGGGATCTCAGATGCTTTGCTTTTCCTTTCTCTTCTATTCCTTTATCCTTTCTTGCTACTTCTTAGTAACAATTTGTTAATCACACGCCATATTTCACACTTAACTCTACGATAGGGGCCTGAAGGTTGTGCATAATTACTTATATTTCTTTAAATCATTAAATTTAGGCCAACCCCGACCAGCCTATGTCTGTCCTGTACCCTGCACCATTCTCTCTGAAAATTCCAGTGAGGCTTGCCACAAGTGTCTGGCCTCATTGGACTGCCTCATTTGGACAGACAGATAGACATTCTCTCGTATAGGTATAGATAGATTTACCCAGATTATACACATTTCTGGTTATTAGAATCTAATGAAATGATAAACATTATTATTATACATAAGACTCTTTATTTGTAAAAAGTTTCTATTACGGGGCATCAATTTGCCCGAAAAATGTTTTCGAAATATTAAATATAAGGCAATTAATAGTGTTTTTCTTCACTCACTCATAGATAGTTTATGTTTCGAGAATTTTGCAAGAAAAGAGAACATATATTTGAGGTAAAAGTCTTTGTCCAAATCTAAGGAAACTGGTTATATCAGAATTTAATTATTTTGAAATTGTGGTGAAAATTGCACATGGAATCCAATTTATTATATATGTGAATTAGGCAAGACAACAACATCTCTCTCTAGACGATTAACAATGCACAAACAACAGGGCTCCATTAAGGAGCACATATCCTCCCACAACCAGACCATCACTAGAGAAATATTAACAACCAACACAGAAATTTTCGACAGATACAACGACAACAGGAGACCCGGCATCTGTGAAGCCGTACACATCAAAAAGTCAAAACCAGTAATCAACAGCCAATTAACACATAATTACATTCTTCTCATCTCAAGACCCAGAACCAACACAGAAATAGTAGAAGCAAGAATATAGATCACGCAATGGCCTATTTATGCCAGCTGATCAATTTGTTCATCTCAATCATGTTCTGTATCACCTCACCCCAAGTGAATATAAGCCTTAGCGGAGTATGGAGAATTTGTCTTTGAAGATGTAAGGAGTGCCACGCAAAACGCTTACCTAGACGTTATACATCAATGATCTGCCCAATGTCTCAAACATTCTGAAACCTATTTTGTTTGCTGATGATACTACCCTCATCTACTCTAACCCCAACCCTCATACACTAAATAATGTTGTTAATAATGAACTAAAAAAAGTCCACTTATGGATGTCAACCAACAAACTAACACTTAACAAAGAAAAGACCTACTACATCTTATTTGGAAGCAAATCTACATATGCAATTCAGCTTCAGATAGACAATGTAAACATTAGCAATAAAAATGATGGAAAGTTTCTCGGCCTATTCCTAGACAAGAGACTCAACTTCAGTACCCACATACAACACATAACTAAGAAAGTCTCTAAAACAGTTGGCATGCTCTCCAAAATCAGATATTATGTACCTAACTCTGCTCTCATCTCTCTATATTATGCACTAATCTATCCCTATCTTAATTATGGTATCTGTGCATGGGGTTCAACCACTGCAAACCACATCAAGTCCATCATCACCCAGCAAAAATCTGCAATCAGAATAATAACAAATTATGCTTTCAGACAACACTCAGCCCTCCTTGTTTAACTCCCTAAACATGCTAAACATAATCTCATTCCACAAATTCTCTTGTGTCAACTACATTTACAAAACTCTGTTCTTAAATGCAAATCCTGCTCTGAAACTCTCCCTGGACAGATGTAACAGGACCCATTATCACCACACCAGAAATAAATATCTCTTTGATATCCCCAGAGTCAAACTTAATCTGTGTAAACACTCTATGCAAATAAAGGGACCCAGTCTATGGAACTCACTCCCTATTGAATTGAAAAGCTGTCCAACTTTTGCGTCATTCAAAAACAATACTAAAAAGTACCAAATTTCATCTTCATAGTTTTTTACCTTTAGCTTTAAAATTGCACTGTATCTATTGCTACCCAATCTCCCAATCTTTATATACCCATTCCAAACATCTTTACCATTGTGATCATTGCTGTCTTCTTATATGTGCTGTCAATCTGCTGTATGATGTCTATTAATCTGGTTTAAATTACCAATCAAGCTGTCAATGTAACCAATCAGAGCTTTAATATACCAATGTGCTTTAATATACTTACTAATCTCTCTCATCTCATTTCTTTCCGGCAATGTATCTGTTATCATTCCAGTAATTCTGCTAGAATTTACCTACTTAAATTATCTGTTAGATATAAGGACCTGCCCGAAACGCTGCGCGAACTAGTGGCTTTACAAGATTGTAAATACTATGCTATGTATTCTCACAATCCAATGTACCTTCTTGTATATAAATAATAATACATATAATATAATAATAAATAAATAAAGAATCTATATATATATATATATTATATAGATATATATATCTAATAATATAATATATAGATATATATATATATAGAGATATATAATAATATATATATATCTATATATATATATATTATATATGATATATATTCTATATATATATATATATATATATATATATATATATATCTATATATATATATATATATGCGGAAAAAAACACAAAGAATTGGAGAAGAGAGATGAACGTTTCGACTCGCGAAAGTCGTTGTCAACATCAGACTGACTGAGAGAAGTAAGAGAGGGTACAGGTCAGCACATGGACCTGACCAACCCATCTATGGGGAAAGGATTACCAGAAACAGGAGAGTTCAAAGAGGATTAAGCGGTCAGAGAATAAGGAAGAAGATTAAGGAAAAGCCTCATGTGACACACAATAATTGAATATAAATTGTAATGAGACATTGTATGCCTCCCTTATCAAAGTTTTTTCTTAAACTGTTGTGTAATATTGTAACTTAAAACTGGATCAATTTGTACATACCAGTACTAACATTGAGAAGATTTGGACATTGACTAATTAGCGCAGACTCAATTAAATTCCGTTCCACAAAGCCATTGCAATTGGCAATGCTTTTCGCCCCATCCCAATTAATAGTGTGATTCACACCACTTGTATGTAGATACAAAGCATTAGACGTTTTGGCAGTTCTTATACTATAAGCATGTTGGGACATGCGTAATTGTAGGATTTTCCTGTTTGTCCAAGGTACACAGACTCACAATCATTACAAGGATCGAATACACACAACCTGCTGTACCAGGGAGTTTTTTATTAAATTAGACTTGATCGTATTATTAGTGAACACCAAATTGATATTAAGGTTTTTAAAAACTGGGGCCAGTTTCTCAAATCCCATCGCATAAGGTACCACCAATGAGTTCCATTTTCTGGTTTCGCTTTGGAGACTTATTATAAAACGTACATTTCTTTCCCAAACGAACAATCCAAAAACATCTTAGGGTACTGTAAACTCTTTCCAATTTCATATATTTTAGCTATCTCTTCATCAAAAACTCAGGGCTGCATACCCTCAAAGCTCGAAGAAACATTCCTGAAAATACTGCCTGTTTAACTTTACTATGATGATTCGAATAATAATGAACAAACGACCCCACGTTGGTAGGTTTTCTATACACATTAAATTTGAACCTACTATTGACTCTATGAATCATAATGTCCAAAAATGGAAGAGTACCATTCTCCTCATTTTCACATGTGAATTTTATTGAAGGTACCAAAGAATTAAGTTCATTAAGAAAAACAATTGTTGGTCTTGGTCACTTTTTAGCCTAGAAATCAACTCTTTATATCGCCTTTGCACAATGTTTTTGAGTTTTGTTAAAATGTGCGATCACTTTTTCAGTAGGATCTCTGTTA
>WNGS01030440.1:2500-10907 GCA_020271785.1 Procambarus virginalis
TCGAGTCACTTCTGGGGTGTGAGTTTTCAGTTGTATCTAGTCCTGGGTACCATTCAGGCTTGTTTGCATTTGTGTTCCTCACGTGTTGCCCCAAAAAATGAGGTGATTTGATAAAATGCTATGCCCAAGATAACCATCCAGGTGCCGGCGGGGAAGTGGTTCATATAGCCTCGGCTATCACTTCCTTATGTCCGGTCGTGATGGTCAAGTGGTTTAAGGCATCCCTGTACATACCAGTTGCGTTGCTCCTGGGAGTATGGGTTCGAGTCACTTCTGGGGTGTGAGTTTTCAGTTGTATCTAGTCCTGGGTACCATTCAGGCTTGTTTGCATATATATATATATATATATTGTGACGGTAAAGTAGTGGAGTATGGTGTTCGGCAATCTTCCACTGGCAGATGTCAAAGCCAGGTCACATAAATAAGTTATAAAAAAAAGGAAAAAAAAGAATGACTGCTTGTCTGATAATCTGTGGTAAGGTAGGGGAGAGACACGAAACAAAATAAACAATGACATTTAATTATTCTAGAAAACAAATTTAAAGACAATACCTTGGCTGAATAACGTGCAAGTCAACAAGTGAAAAATAATTAAACAGAAAAAGGAAGGAGTTTACGTTAACAATGGGACATAAATAACATACAATAATGGTTATAAAGAAATGGTGCTGGGAATATATGTGCTAGCTATAAACCTCTATCTGATCACACGAGGTGAGTCAACTAGGTGTTCATAGCGTGAGAGCACGAGATATTCTGATGGTAGTGCTGCCAGTCGACCCCGACATTGCCTTGGCGAGGAGTGTGGTTGGCTAAGGACTGAAGTGGCGTGTTCTCGAACGGCCAATGAGAATGCAGGAAGGTCGGCAACAGGTAGTTTGGCTGGGACTGCAGCAGTAGAAGGGTTGGCGCGGAGACCAGGGGCCAGATTCACGAAGCAGTTACGCAAGCACTTACGAACGTGTACATCTTTCCTCAATCTTTAACGGCTTTGTTTTACATTTATTAAACAGTTTACAAGCATGAAAACTTGCCAATCAACTGTTGTTATTGTTATAAAGAGCCTCCTGGTGTTTTGGAGCTCATTAACTGTTTAATAATTGGAACAAAGCCGCCAAAGATTGATAAAAGATGTACAGGTTCGTAAGTGCTTGCGTAAGTGCTTTCGTGAATCTGGCCCCAGGTGTGCAGGAGTGGGGGGAGGGGGCGTTGCAGGTGCGTGTGGCTGTCTTGATATATACGTTTAGCTACTGTAAAACGTATCTTGAATATGGTGTGGAACGTGACGATAACAGGAAAGAGCAGGCTCAATCTCTGGGAAGAGATTATCGTCACAACTCTCCCCCGAAGCCTGCGGTTCCGGTGAAGTCACGTTCTCGGGAGGTAGAGTGAAAGGTGGAGTAGGCTCTACCTCAGTGCTGTTGGAGAGGGCGTCTGATATGATGTAGTCAGACTCCTGGGTGTAGCAATCTCCAGGCTGATATGATGCAGCTGGCAAGCCCATTGTAGAAGTAGTCGATGGTTGAGTTGGGCTGGCTGTAGGAAGTGAAGATGGTTGTGGTCCACGTAGATGGTGGTGGACCGAGTACTTTGCAGGTATGGAGCAAAGTGTTGCCTGTTCAGGACGATGAGTAGCTCCTTGTTGATCGAGTTGTTGTTTATGGTAGTTAGTAGGTAGAATCTCTTCGCCTTGTTGTACCAGGTCACCCCCGTTGCCGGTACCACTAGCGTCGATAAGGAAGATGGGAGACTTGGTGATATCTGGCGAGGCGAGAGTATTATTAGAATAAGTAAAGGAGCACTAATACTATTATTGTCCTGAAAGTGATTATGGATGTTGGTAAGGATTTCCGAATTAGAAAGCGCTGTCTCAGTGTCAGTGCTTTCGGAAGGAGAAGCAGGGAAGGTCTCACTGTGGCTATATAGACCTGTAAAGGTGGAATAGGTGGTTAGCACAGTGGGAGGAACACCATGGTAAAGTTTGAGCAGGTTGATGTGGCACAGCTGGGTCTTCCGCCGCCTATCGGGGGTCTCGAGAACGTACTTGAAGTTGTTCCGGCACTCCTTAACACGGTAGGGTTCTGAAAACCTGTTTTGTAAAGGAGAACCTGGGATAGGGAAATAGGCAAGAACTAAGTCTCCCGGTTTAAACTTCCTTACTTGGCAGTGCTGGTCGTAACGAGTCTTCATCTCTCTTGGGCTTTCTGTAGGTTGTTGCTGGCAAAGGAATGGACCCTCTCTAGAATGTGTCGGAGGTTTTGAAGAAACTGGGGCACATTCTGATGCTCACTGAAGGTGGCATCACGTAGAGAATCCTTGAAAGCCTTGAGAGGTGTACGGCACTTACGTCCGTAGAGCATCTCATAAGGAGATACTCCTAGTGACTCGTTGGGAAGACTTCTGAAAATACACATGATGAGATCAAGTTGCCTATCCCAATCCTTTGAGGTCTCATTACAAAACTTTTTTAAGAGTGCCTTGATAGTCTGATGACTACGTTCAAGAGAACCCTGTGAAGCAGGATGATAGGGGCTGGACAGTACCTGTTTGATGTTGAACTCCTCCAGAGTCCGTTTGAAGAGATCACTGGTGAAGTTGGTGCCACAGTCGCTCTGAATCTCCCTCGGAAATCCATAATGGGTGAAGATCTTTAGTAAATTCTTCACCACTGTAGCAGCCGTAATATTTTTCACTGGAACTGCTATGGGGAATCTGGGGGTAGGACACAGGATGGTTAAGATATAGGCGTTGCCGGCACTGGTCCGAGGCAAAGGACCAACACAGTCAATAATAAGTCTGTGGAATGGTTCCTCAGGCACCTGGATGGGTGTCAGTGGTGCTCTGGGAATTGAAACGTTCGGTTTACCTACTTTCTGACACACGTGGCATTGTTGAACATACTTCTTTACCTCATTAACCATACCTGGCCAATAGTAGTCTTGACGAATCCCATGGTATGTCTTGTTAAACCCGTAGTGTGATAGAGCTCCGTGGGCCAGGTGTAGAATCGTGGGCCGCAGGCTGGTAGGAATCACTAGCTGTTCAACGTTTGCCCAATCGTCCTCTTCCTTCAGTTTACTGGGTCTATATCTGCGATAGAGTAATTCGTTCTCCATAAAGAACCCAGGAACACTGTCGGATTGGGTCTCAGCCTGAAAGAATAATGGTGTCAAGGTAAGATCTTCTCTCTGTAACTTACGGAACTCCAAAGCGGTCAGATTTGGGGGTAGTTTCGAAGGGTCTTGAGGGACAGCGGTAGCAGTAGAGTCAGCTGGCTGTGGTCGTGCAGCTTGAGCACGGGTGGTCACCATAACAGGAGGAGAAACTTCATCACTCTCTTGAACCTTTGCTGGAACATGCTTAAAAATCGGATTATCCAACACAGAGTTACCCACCTGGGATATGTCCTTGACGATCAGGTTGGTCGGTTGCAGGTCTTCTGCCAAGTCGTTGCCCAGGAGAAGTTGCACTCCAGGCATGGGAAAAGGCTTTTCCCTGACGGCGACTTGGACTTCACCGGTCACGAAGGGACAATCCAGGTGGACTCTGGCAAGAGGATAAGGAGTAGTAGCAGTAAGGTCAGTGATGAATACAGTCTCTCCTGTGTAGGCGACGTTGGGCACAGCTGATTTCAAGACGATCGATTGTAGAGCCGCTGTGTCCCTCAGATCTTAAGTCCACAACTCCCTCAGAATCTGAACCGTGGGTAGAGATAGTTCCTGGATACAGATGTTTGCTAAAGAGAGAGAGATCATTAACATGAACACCAACATTCATTACAGGCTTACCGGACTTAGGGTGAGTAGGTTTGGGCTTAGTAGGTTCTGTGTTACCTTTAGATTGGGACTTACCACATTTTTCTATGGTATGTCCATATATTCGACAATACCTGCAGTACAGTTGAGAGGTACCTTGATCTGGGCTCACTTTCTCGTAACTGTACCAAGACTTCTTACTGGTAGGTTGTTCTGGTGTCAGCCGGTGGATGAGGCTGTAAGTGTCAGCTGACTTCGCGCATTTCACCAAATCGGTCTCTTCTTTGTCTGCTAAGTATAGGCGGACAGGAGGAGGTACACGCCTCAAGAATTCTTCAACCAGCATGAGGTTGACAGCTCTGGAAAAGTAGAGACATGTGCTGCCTCCAGCCATTTCATGAAATATCTCCGTTTGGTGTTAGCAAATTCTAAGTAGGTGGTGGTACTTGCCTTTACGTAGTCACGGAACTTTCGTCGATAGCTTTCGGTGGAGAGAAGGTAGGCGTCCAACACAGCTTGCTTCAGGGTGGTGTAGTCGTTTTCAGATGCCAAAGTGCTGAGTGTGACTGCTGCTCTACCTGTTAAATATACTCAGAGAAGGGTAGCCCATTGGTCGTCAGGCCAACTAAGTTGATTAGCAAGGGTCTCAAAAGTAGTGAAAAAACATCAACCTCCGTTTCTATGAACGGGGGCATTAACTTACTTGCATGGGAGATATTGAAACTTGGAGGAAGACTAGCTGCAGCTTGTTGGAGTTGAGCTTGGTGTGTAGCGTCCATCGTGAGTTCTCGGCCACGACAGTCTAGAGCTGTTTCTGCCTGCCGTTTGTCTTGTTCACGTTGTATCTCTAGTCGCTCTTTGTATAAGGCCAACTCACGTTCACTTTCTTCTTTCCTCAGTGCGGCCTCTCGCTCTTTGAGGCGGATTTCTCTTTCTTGTTCTTCCTTTCTGATGGCAGCTTCACGCTCTTGTTCTTCCTTTCTGATGGCAACTGCTTCCTGTTGTTGCTGTATGGCGGCTTGCTGTTGTTGTAGGGCAGCTTGCTGTTGTTGTAGGGCGGCTTGCTGTTGCTCCTTCTCGAGCTTTGCGAGCTCGATTTTGAGTTTCATTGCCGTCAAATCATGCTTATCTGAAATGTGTATTGTTCATGAGTATCAGAGTCTATAATACCTTCTTCCGCAAGGTGATCCAAAATTATATTATGTATGGCATACTTGTTGGCTCCATCGGGAACTTCCAAGTGATACTCATGTGCAAGAGTTATCAATTCGACCCTCTTAGCATGACGTAAGTTCCCTATTTCACTTTCTGGATCTGCCTTGAAAGCTTGCATACGAAACATGGTGAAAAGAGCAAATAAATGAGACACGAATATACTGTGATGATATGGTGAATGTCAGAAACAGGAAACGTGGCAACTGATACCTATCCTGTGGAATTGTTAATAATTAAAGTTAATTCAAGATGGTAAATGATTAAGGTCGCAGGAAATCTTGTACCTGGTACTCACTGTGGGAGGATAAAGGCAAGAAAATCCTACTAATTAGTTGAAACTGAGTTTCGAAAACAAGTGAAACACTAAATGGTTCCAAAGTAAATAGGTAGTCCAAAAATGTAGTCATACCTTGCAGAGTCACTATAGAACATAAGCAAGGTACCCACTGAAATTGAATATGGTACTTACAGAATTAGCGAACTTCGTGCTCAAAAGAAAGAAAGCTAATTCCCTACCTTGAGTAAGTACCATCAATTCTGACCGACGAGTAGGGGTGCGAGTGTCAACTGGTGACGAGAACTATCGGCGAGGTCCCAACTCGCCAATAAAAGTCCGTGCGAGAGGAACTTTGGCCCTCTATATCCTCATAGAGTCGGATTGCAGAAATTAGGTGCTATTGACCCGGAGACAGACCACAGTACCAGGGTACCTATATGATAATCTGTCGAAAATGTGAGAAATATCTGAGGGACAAAAGATGTTAAACACGGGTAATAACACGGAGGGGGAGACGACCAATTAAGAGTATGACTGAGGCCTACAGTCACCACGTAATCCAAAGTTGTCTCACACTCACCATATGCTACTCCCGTAATGCACAATATACACAGCACCATGTGAATAATAAAAGTGATTAATATTGAAAGCAAGGGAATGAAAGCCAAGTACGCTTACCACAATTACCAATACCTGAGTGCAGCTCCGGACAGGCCCCCAATTATATGTGACGGTAAAGTAGTGGAGTATGGTGTTCGGCAGTCTTCCACTGGCAGATGTTAATGCTTTGCCACACATAAAGAAAAAAGTAAAAAAAAAGGGAAAAAAAGAATGACTGCTTGTTTGATAATCTGTGGTAAGGTAAGGGAAGAGACACAAAACACAATAATAAACAATGACATTTAATAAATCTAAAAAACAAATTGAAATAAAGGCAATTCCTTGGCTGAGTAATGTGCAAGACAACAAGTGAAAAAATAACTGAACATAAAAATGAATTACGTTAACGGAGGATAAATGACATACAATATAAAATAGTGCTGGGATATATGCGCTAGCTATAAACCACTATTTGATCACACGAGGTGAGTCAACTAGGTGTTCATAGCTTGAGAGCACAAGATATTCTGACTGTAGTGCTGCCAGTCGACCCTGACGTTGCTTTGGCTTGGAACGTGGTTGGAGAAGACTGAAGTGGCGTTTCTCGAGCGGCCAATGAGAATGCAGGACGGCCGGCAAGTCAGTAGTTCCAGACTGGTAGTAGCAGTCGGCGCGGCGACCAGGTGTGCAGGAATGGGGGGAGGGGGAGTTTGCAGGTGCGTGGCTGGTCTTGATATACGTTTAAGCTACTGTAAAACGTATCTTGAATATTGTGTGGAACGTGACGAAGGAAGGGAAGAGCAGGCTAAATCTCTTGGAAGAGATTATCGTCACAATATATATATATATATATATATATATATATATATATATATATTATATATATATATATTATATATATTGTGACGGTAACGTGTTGGAAATGGTGGTCGGCAGTCTTCCAAATAGCAGATGTCAATGCTGGGCCACATACATGTAAGTTATAAAAAAAAAGAAAAAAAAGAGTGACTGCTTGTCTGATAATCTGTGGTAAGGTAAGGTAAGATACACGAAACACAAATTATAAGAAAATGCACTTTAATTAATCTAGAAAACAAAATAAAATAAAGACAATTCCTTGGCATTTAAAATAATGTAAAAGTAAAACACCTAAAATATATATAACAAACTGAAAAGGGGAAACTGGTTACATTAACAGGAATACAAAGATAAATGGTGCTGGGAATATATGCGCAAGCTATCAACCTCTATTTGATCACACAAGGTGAGTCAAGTAGGTGTTCACAGCAAGAGCACTAGATATATTCTGACTGGTAGGGCTGCTAGTGATCCCGACTTTGGCTTGCGAGGAATGTGATTGGCGTGGAGCTGGAGTGGTGTGTTGTGAACGGCCAATGAGAATGCAGGACGACCGCAAGTCGGTAGTTTGGCTGGGAGTAGCAGTTGGCGGGTCGACCAGGTGTGCAAAAGTGGTGGGAGGGGGAGTTTGCAGGTGCGTGGCTGGTTGTGATATACGTTTAAGCCACTGAAAAACGTATCTTGCATATTATGGGAACGTGACAGAAAGAAGAAAGAGCAGGCTCAATCTCTGGGAAGAGATTATCTCCACTACAGCCTACTGGATGAGTATGTGGTCCACTACTACACACAGGATGTGAATGGCGTCCACTACCGCCTGCAGGATGGGTATGGGGTCCACTACCGCCCACAGGATGGATGGGTTTGGGGACCACTATCACCCACAGGATGGGTATGGGGTCCACTACCACCAACTAGATGGGTATGGGGTCCACTAGCACCCACAAGATGGGTATGGGGTCCACTAGCACCCACAAGATGGGTATGTGGTCCACTATCACCCACTGGATGGGTATGATGTCCAATACTACCCACAAAATTAGTATGGGGTCCACTACCGCAAACAGAATGGGCATGGGGTCCACTATCACCAACAGGATGAGTATATTAGGTCCACTCCCTTCCACAGGATAGGTATGGGGTCCACTATCACTCACGGGCTGGGGTATGGGGGCAATTTCAGCTCACGAGATGGGGTATGGGGTCAACTACAGCTCAAGGATAGATATAAATTCCACTACTTCCCAAGGGGTGTTGGTGTTGGGAGTGGTGGTGGTATTGGGAGTGGTTGGGAGTTACAAGTAATGTTGAATTTCAAGAAAGAACAAGTATATACTATGTCTAAAGCACTAATACATACAGCGTTTTGGGCAAGATCTGGGAAAAACCTTAAAAACTAAGACTTAAGATTAATTGAGATCAACAGCATGAACTGAACTGACATATGTTGACATTTAAGAGATAAGATAAGTTACAATTCAATTTCTTTCTTTATTATGCATCCTATACCCATCCCGTGGGCGGTGGTGTAAAGGATTACAGAGGCACATAATCGGTTCAGGAACTGAACCCTTTAGTTCGTTAAGCTAATTAAATAACAATCTTTTGACGCTAGTTACACAATTATTAATGTTATAAATACATGTACATATACTCATACATACATGTACATATACATACATATACATATATACACTGTGAC
>WNGS01030453.1:0-11231 GCA_020271785.1 Procambarus virginalis
GTGCCCTGATGTTTCATTGTAGTGCAGTTACTTTATTCAAAGCCTGATGCTTCATTATTGTCCAGGTTCTACAATTAATGTTTATGTTGGTAATGCAGATGCAGGAGACCATCAGTGAGGCTCTGGAGATGGTGACCACAGAGACAGGTGCCACAGCTGACCACTACACCTGGGAGACTCGGCCTCCATCATCATGAATAAAGTTCAGGAAATCATTGGAGAGATCCCCCAGAAGCAATTAACAGTAAGTATTTTATTTTCTCTCATAGGTCATATCCAAGTTATTGAGTTGTGTTTTGAGGAGAGAAAACCTGTTCTTAGGTTTATCGAGGTTCCCCAAGGTCGACTACTGACTTTCCTTAATATAAAATACACAGTAGTTGCCTAACTCCTGGATAAATATTTACTGGTAAGTGAACAGAGGACACATGTTAACCATTTCTGTCCTGCATTGTGATTGAACCCCGAGATCCTGGCCCCCTCACAGAGGCGCAGAGAGTGGGTGACACTCACCAACCTACTGGGAAAGCATCCAGGAAGACAGTGAACCAAAACTGACCACTGCTGGGTACGAAGAGACTAAGCCTTGAAACTACCAACAAACACCAAACAATGCCAGCCCCAATCCCCTGCCATTAAGGGGGCTGAAACTACAGGTCCATCACCAACCCCTGCCAGTAAGGGGGCTAGAGCTAAGTCCAGCACCAACCCCCCTGCCAGTAGCAGGGGGTCTTAGCTACAGTCAGCCCCAACCCCCGCAAGTAGAGGGGGCTGGAACTACAGGTCCAGCACCCACCTCGCCAGTAGAGGGGGGGGTGGCTGGAGCTACATTCCAGCACCAACCCCCCTGCCAGTAGAGGGGGCTGGAGCTACAGGTCCAGCACCAACCCCCCCAGTAGAGGGTGGCTGGCGCTACAGGTCCAGCACCAACCCTCGCCAGTAGAGGGGGGCTTGAGCTATGGTCCAGCACCAACCCCCTGCCAGTAGAGGGGGGGGGAGCTACAGGTCCAGCACCAGCCCCCTGCCAGTAAGGGGGGCTGGAGCTACAGTCCACACCCCCCCTGCCAGTAGAGGGGGCTTGAGCTATAGGTCCCACCAACCCCCTGCCAGTAGGGGGTTTTGGAGTACAGGTCCAGCACCAGCCCCTGCCAGTAGATGGGGGCTTGAGCTAAGGTCCAGCACCAACCCCCTGCCAGTAGAGGGGGTTGGAGCTACAGGTCCAGCACCATCCCCCTGCCAGTCTAGGGGGGGCTTGAGCTATAGGCCGCACAACCCCCTGCCAGTAGAGGGGGGGTTGAGCTACAGGTCCACCAGCCCCTGCCAGTAGAGGGGGCTTGAGCTATAGGTCCAGCACCAACCCCCTGCCAGTAAGGGGGCTGGAGCTACAGGTCCAACCCAACCCTCTGCCAGTAGAGGGAGGGCTGGAGCTACAGGTCCAAGCAACCCTCGCCAGTAGAGGGGGGGGGGCAAGAGCTACAGGTCCACACCAACCTCCCTGCCAGTAGAGAAGGGGGGCTAAAGCTACAGTCTAGCACCAACACCCTGCGATTAGAGGGGGGGGCTGGAGCTACAGGTCCAGCATAATGGGACTGACTCCGACCACAGGTGATAATGGGGCTGAAACTGTCCACATGTAATATGGGCTGACACTGACCACAGGTGATAATGGGGCTGACACTGACCACAGGTGATAATTGGGCTGACACTGTCCCCAGATTGAGACCTCCGCAGGATGAGTGAGCCCGTCAGAGGCTGGTGGAGGCTGGCCGGGTTTTGCCGTCAAGAGGCTGGTGGAGGCTGCCGGGTTGTTGGCTGTCCAGGAAGGCCAAGATGGCCGCCGCTCCGCCAGGATAACTCTACAAGACGGACGCTGTACCTCCCCCCACTCCTGCTTCAGCCCACGCCCGCCCACGCCCACACCCTCCAGGTTACTTTATTACACTCACTAGTTTTACTGACATTACTGACTTACTAAGATTTGATAACTAATATGATAACATTTTGTTTATACAGTTATCACCATGATTTATTTAATTTTCTGCAGGAGGTGAGGTTGTGGGCATGCTGGATCCTTCCTCACCCTGGCGTTCCTTGACCTCGGGTGGGCGGGGTCAACAGAGGCGGGTCACCATCCGACTGACCCCTGACACTCCTCTGGCCTAAGTTTTTTGTGTTGTTGTGTACGGGCCAGCGGGGCCACACCTACCGCAACACTAAACTGTTGTGGGTGGGGTTTAGGGGCCACCGGGCAGTGTGTAGAGGGCGGAGACTACGAGAGTAATGATGGTAGGGGAGGAGCCCCACTGCTGCCTGACCTCAAGGGGCAGTACCGGGAGTCAGGCGGGCAGGAGCTGTGTGGGCCAAGTATATACCATGGAGTCCCTGCAGTGCCCAGTTCGGCATCACCACCTGGGAGCACCAGGATGGTCGCTATAGGTCAGATGTCTTCGGTGATGTGGTGAGCGGCTTGGATGTGGTGAGGCAGCAGTCAACCTACCGTTACATTATGAAGGTGACTGTGGTGGACTGTGGTGTTGTGCTGCCACTCTAGTTCACTGTACCACCACCATCACTACTGTGGTGTTGTGCTGCCACTCTAGTTCACTGTACCAACCACCATCACTACTGTGGTGTTGTACTGTCACTGCTAGTTCACTATACCACCACCATCACTACTGTGGTGTTGTGGTGCCACTCTAGTTCACTATACCACCACCATTACTACTGTGGTGTTGTGCTGCGACTCTAGTTCACTGTACCACCATCATCACTACTGTGGTGTTTGCTGCCACTCTAGTTCACTGTACCATCACTACTGTGGTGTTGTTCTGCCACTCTAGTTCACTGTACCACCATCATCACTACTGTGGTTGTTGTTCTGCCACTCTAGTTTTGTTCACTGTACCACCATCATCACTACTGTGGTGTTGTGCTGCCACTCTAGTTCACTGTACCATCACTACTGTGGTGTTGTGCTGCCACTCTAGTTCACTGTGTAACAACTAGGTCTGTTGTAAGAATTATCCAGAATGTTTTATCTAACAAAGGAGAATGGGAAACTGGACCCACGTGGTGACCCGGGACCTGACCCCAGGAATTCGCGGTGGAAATAATCGCCTTTGTTCTCAAGGTTTCGTATAAGGAATCATCCTATAGTATTCTTATTAGAGAAATTAGCCTTCATTCAGTTCGCATTCAAATTGTATTGTATAGTATTACTGGTTACAATATCAAGAGTATTCTAATTATTGAGTTAAATCACCATCAGTGACGTCACGAACCAGAACTAAGTTGTAAGGCAAGAGTGATCCTGGAGGTCATAGGTCACCAGTTGCCATGTCCCTCTATTTTTCTCAAAGGTCAATAGCTTCTTTGTAATTGGGAATAGCTTTTCCTTTAGATGCTTGTATAATTAACGAAAGTAATAATTCAACCATCTGGATCATTTAGTACAACAATGGTCAATTGTTAAACTCAAACCCAACAGTAACTTAGATACTAGCGGAAGAATACAATGCTCTAAGCGTCTGGGTATAGGAGCAAGAGAGAGATCAGTGTGGTTTGAGTGCAGCTCGGGCAGGTGGCCTTTTCATCATCGGCCCCAAGACCAGCACCAACATCTAAGCTGGTCCACATAGAGGTAAAGTTGCTCAGAGTTTTATAGGGAATAGGTCCAATCATTTGCCTTTGAATTTAAAGTCAAGCGTGTTCAGTTAGGGAGTGCCATTTCTTTAGATCTTGTTTAGTTTTTGAATAAACCATTTAGTTAGTAATGTGCATTTCTTTGTTTCCATTTCTGTATATTTATGTGAATTGATCCTTGTCACGTGTCCCACGTGACCGAGTTGAATTCGGCGCCGATTCTAACACCGAATCCGAATCCATCATTCCCATCGATTTTAATTAACTCCACACGTAAGATCCAAGGTTATTTGGTACTAGTGGGATCAAGCCCCAAGGTTGATTGTTTAGCGTGATCGACCCAGACCTCGATCATTGCTCAGTACTCACCTATTTGTGCTTGCGGGGGTTTAGCTTTGGCTCTTTGGTCCCGCCTCTCAACTGTCAACTGGTGTACAGATTCCTGAGCCTACTGGGCTATATCATATCTACATTTAAAACTGTGTATGGAGTCATCCTCCACCACATCACTGCCTAATGCATTCCATCTGGTAACTACTCTGACACTGAAAAGTTCCTTCTAATGTCCTCTGTGGCTCATGTGGGTACTCAGTTTCCACCTGTGTCCCCTTGTTCGCGTCCCACCAGTGTTTGAATAGTTTATCCTTGTTTACTCGTTGATTCCTCTGAGGATTTTGTAGGTTGTGGTCATGTCTCCCCTTACTCTTTCTGTCTTCCAGTGTCGTAAGGTGCATTTCCCGCAGCCTTTCCTCGTAACTCATGCCTCTTAGTTCTGGGACTAGTCTAGTGGCATACCTTTGGACTTTTTTCCAGCTTCGTTGTGGGGGTTTTCTTTTTTGCTTCACGACTGCAATGCGTACGTCGCCAATGTACATGTGGCGGACACTTCACGAAACTGTCGGAATTAGCAGAATAGAAAATACGAGAGCAACCATGCAGAGCCTGGGAGCAAGGTCGAGTTAGAGTCCTTGTGGGTCTCTTCTCAGACTAGCCTCACCTGTCCTGCTCCACGTTGGTCGTTGGAATCTCCTCAATGATATAACACTTTAAGGGACTCCTAGGGTCCTCATCAAATTTATAGTTTAGTGACTTACAGGCAACTCGGTGTTGAAGACACTTAGAGCTGAAAGCTTGAGTAATATTGGCAGTATTCAGAAGTGGTTCAACGGAAACCACGCATAAAGCTTAACAGTAGTTTATTTACTAACTTAACCACTAATACACAGGCTGCTTCATTTACTTTAATTGGCGTCAGCAAAGCTATGGTTGCATTAGCGAGACTCTTGACGTCTGGCTAAACGACTCGTATCCACTCGAGGAGAAACACCTAACTTAACACAGTTGACAGCCAATCACTAACACGGCAACCTAACTGCCGGTATGCAAAGGATCACAAGAGTTCCAACCGGATACTCGGTAATGATGCTATGCAATAAACACAATGGCACTGTCAATGGGACAGGCAATAACATGCACAATAATAATCACACAATAACTAAATGTGTGGTGTATGTGAAGCTCACATTCACAGACGGTGAAATGCCGTGATACCCACCATAAACACGCATTCACCGTCGATTCACCTATAACCTGCGACAGTATAAGAAGGTGAGAACTGTGGTTGAGATCCCTCAGATCAACACAGACACAATAAAACAATGACAAGATCTTGTACTTACAGATAAGGTACCTTTCCTTAACTCACTCACTCACTCAGCACGTTTATGCAAGAACTCGTAGGTGGCCTGACAGCTGGTTTCGCTCGTAGACACGGAGGGTACTTGCAGGAGGGCGTGCTGTATGCTTAACAGACAGACACACGCACACACACTGTCTGGTGGTGAATAAGGGTGGTGACGTCACGTAGTAGTGAGGGCGGGCGGCTGTTGTGGTACTATGCAGGTACACTTGTGGTAGAGTCACACACAGGTTGCTTAGGCGGCGGCACTGCCTTAGTTCACTCTAAGTCACTCACAACGATCTTTGTCACCAGGGGTTACCTGATACCAATCTGTTTCGCTCTGGAGATTTGTCACTTTAGGCTTCTGAACAATATACTCGCACTTGTGATTCTGGGCGAGTGTGTGATATATCGCAAAGACGCTGAGTTAACTTGACGGTGAGGAATAGACCGTGTTCAGTCTATTGGCCGGTAGAACAGAACACGTCCACTTTGCAAGAGATTCCTCACAAGAATGAGTTTTGCCTGAAGCTCAGGGCGTCTCGTGGGCACACACAAAAGAGTTACATTTGACCAATAGCATTGCAGCAAATGAGCGGGAACCAATCACATTAGCTCGTTCGATGAGCAGTAGCAGGAGTGACGTCATGAACACGTCATAGCTGTTATTCTCCATGCGCCGGTTGAGGTTGACCCCAGAGGTCAGACGCTGCTGGCGCCTTCCCCTCTGTCTCTCACGCGGGCACCAGCCATGTACTCACTGACCCTTTGGTGGCCAGTATGCTTAACTCCCTGTATCTACTACCTGCCTGGACATACGGCGGCCTCCGTATTATGAAAGTGTTCCTGGTTAAGTGGGCATTCTGGAGATACCCAACATGCCAGGTCACTATCCAGGATTAAGAGAGATAGGCTTTGTGCACGAAGAGCAGTGCACTGTGCACTGCAATGAGCCATTCAAGTCAGCTGGGGAGAATCTTGGGAGACATACTCCCACATCACCCCCCAACAAAGATCGAGCTCCACATGTGGTGCTCGTTCAAACCTCACACCTCTGTCGGCATGTGCACGAAGTCAGAGTGCACATGGTGCGGCCGTGTCGATCAGACCCCATTTTCTATACAGCTAGGCGAGGCGGGGCCGTCTAGACTATTCTCTTCTGGTAAATGAAGAATTTCTTCAGTCACCGGATCACATGTGGCTATCTTTTCAGGTTTTGAGCAGGCACTGTGGTCGGACGTAGCTCCAGGTCTGGGTCGGCTCAACGCCTCGAACCCTGAGTGGTGCTAGTCTGTCCACTGCCTCTCTCCACCTGTGTCATGCTTGAAACAGAGAGACACACTGGGAACCATTGTCCGGTGATTCGCGTTGCATTTCCTCGCTCATGTCTCCCTCGCTCGACGTCTCGTTAATCACCCCTGACCTACTCAACCAGTCAGCACCTACTGCTGAGAGCAGTGGGTTGTCGATCGGTTCTGTCGATGTCGAGGCCCGTGGTCCTCTCCTGTTTTTACGTCTTACATGCTCTTCGGCTTTGTTGATACATCTACAGGAGGGTCGTCGTAGCGTTTGAGCATGTTGACGTGGTACTTCTTCCTGGCACCATCGACGTCGAGCACATAGTTTAACGAGTGCGAGCACTCCACTACCGTGAATGGGCCCTTCCACTGCAGCAAGAGCTTGTTCCTGCTGGTGGAAGTAAAAAAGTACCTTGTCACCTACACTGAACTTGCGTTCTTTTGCTTTTTTGTCGTATGTTTGCTTCTGGTACTCCTTTGCTTTTGCTAGCTGTTCTCGGGCCAGCTGACAGGTGTTCTCCAGCCGTTCCCGTAGATCGATGACGTACTCGTACGTCGTCTCGGTTTCAGGGGTACAGTCATCACCTTCCCACAGGTTCCTCAGTACCTGCAGAAGGCCTTTAACTGTGCGACCGTACAAAAGCTCGAAGGGTGAGAACCCTGTGCTAGCCTGTGGCACCTTCCTGTAGGCAAACAACAAAGGGTTGATATACCTGGGCCACTCCCGAGGCTGTTCGATGCACATCCTCTTCAACATCTTCTTGCGAGTGCCATTGAAGTGTTCTACCAAACCGTTTCCCAGAGCATGATACGGTGTGGTGAGTGATGCTCTCACTGTGAGCAGACGTCTGACTTGGTCCATCATCTCGCTGGTAAACTGTGTCCCTCGGTTGCTATGGATCCACTCAGGTATACCAAGGCGACTGAAAAAACCTACCAGGGCTTCCGCTACCGTTGACGTCTCGATGTTCTTAGGGCAGCTGCTTCTGGGTACCTTGTTGCGTGATCGACCATGGTCAGGATGTACTTACTGCCGTCCGTTGCACTCTGTATGATCGGACCAACCAGATCAATGCTGACCAGCTTGAACGGCTGTTCAATGATGGGAAGGGCTGAAGCTTCCCGGGCTTCACCCGTCCTCGATCAGTGGTGCGCTGACAGGTGTCACACGAGCGAGTGTAACGCTGTATTTCCCAGTAATTCCTGGCCAGTAGAACACAGCTTGTATCTGCGCACTGGACTTTGCGTGACCCATATGACCTCCCATCAGAGCTTCATGACCTAAGCGAACACAGCCAGTCTATGCTCCCCGCCCCCCAGGCCTGTGAAGGGAAACTACTAGTGGGACCAATAGCCCCCCCCCAGGCCTGTGAAGGGAAACTACTAGTGGGACCAATAGCCCCCCCCAGGCCTGTGAAGGGAAACTACTAGTGGGACCAATAGCCCCCCCCCGCCCCCAGGCCTGTGAAGGGAAACTACTAGTGGGACCAATAGCCCCCCCCCCCCCCCAGGCCTGTGAAGGGAAACTACTAGTGGGACCAATAGCCCCCCCCCCAGGCCTGTGAAGGGAAACTACTAGTGGGACCAATAGCCCCCCCAGGCCTGTGAAGGGAAACTACTAGTGGGACCAATAGCCCCCCCCCCCAGGCCTGTGAAGGGAAACTACTAGTGGGACCAATAGCCCCCCCCCCGGCCTGTGAAGGGAAACTACTAGTGGGACCAATAGCCCCCCCCCCAGGCCTGTGAAGGGAAACTACTAGTGGGACCAATAGCCCCCCCCCGGCCTGTGAAGGAAACTACTAGTGGGACCAATAGCCCCCCCAGGCCTGTGAAGGAAACTACTAGTGGGACCAATAGCCCCCCCCCCGCCCCAGTGAAGGGAAACTACTAGTGGGACCAATAGCCCCCCCCCCAGGCCTGTGAAGGGAACTACTAGTGGGACCAATAGCCCCCCCCCCCCAGGCCTGTGAAGGAAACTACTAGTGGGACCATAGCCCCCCCCCAGGCCTGTGAAGGGAAACTACTAGTGGGACCAATAGCCCCCCCCCCAGGCCTGTGAAGGAAACTACTAGTGGGACCAATAGCCCCCCCCCAGGCCTGTGAAGGAAACTACTAGTGGGACCAATAGCCCCCCCCAGGCCTGTGAAGGAAACTACTAGTGGGACCAATAGCCCCCCCCCCCAGGCCTGTGAAGGGAAACTACTAGTGGGACCATAGCCCCCCCCCAGGCCTGTGAAGGGAAACTACTAGTGGGACCAATAGCCCCCCCCCCCCAGGCCTGTGAAGGAAACTACTAGTGGGACCAATACCCCCCCCCCAGGCCTGTGAAGGAAAACTACTAGTGGGACCAATAGCCCCCCCCCAGGCCTGTGAAGGGAAACTACTAGTGGGACCAATAGCCCCCCCCCCCCCCAGGCCTGTGAAGGGAAACTACTAGTGGACCAATAGCCCCCCCCCGCCTGTGAAGGGAAACTACTAGTGGGACCAATAGCCCCCCCCCCAGGCCTGTGAAGGGAAACTACTAGTGGGACCAATAGCCCCCCCCCCAGGCCTGTGAAGGAAAACTACTAGTGGGACCAATAGCCCCCCCCAGGCCTGTGAAGGGAAACTACTAGTGGGACCAATAGCCCCCCCCAGGCCTGTGAAGGAAACTACTAGTGGACCAATAGCCCCCCCCAGGCCTGTGAAGGGAAACTACTAGTGGACCAATAGCCCCCCCCCAGGCCTGTGAAGGGAAACTACTAGTGGGACCAATAGCCCCCCCCCCCCAGGCCTGTGAAGGGAAACTACTAGTGGCCAATAGCCCCCCCCCCCCCCAGGCCTGTGAAGGGAAACTACTAGTGGGACCAATAGCCCCCCCCAGGCCTGTGAAGGAAACTACTAGTGGGACCAATAGCCCCCCCCCCAGGCCTGTGAAGGGAAACTACTAGTGGGACCAATAGCCCCCCCCCCCCAGGCCTGTGAAGGGAAACTACTAGTGGGACCAATAGCCCCCCCCCCGCCCCCAGGCCTGTGAAGGGAAACTACTAGTGGGACCAATAGCCCCCCCCCCCAGGCCTGTGAAGGGAAACTACTAGTGGGACCAATAGCCCCCCCCAGGCCTGTGAAGGGAAACTACTAGTGGGACCAATAGCCCCCCCCAGGCCTGTGAAGGGAAACTACTAGTGGGACCAATAGCCCCCCCCCCCCCCAGGCCTGTGAAGGGAAACTACTAGTGGGACCAATAGCCCCCCCCCCCCGGCCTGTGAAGGGAAACTACTAGTGGGACCAATAGCCCCCCCCCCAGGCCTGTGAAGGGAAACTACTAGTGGACCAATAGCCCCCCCCCCAGGCCTGTGAAGGGAAACTACTAGTGGGACCAATAGCCCCCCCCCCCCCCCAGGCCTGTGAAGGGAAACTACTAGTGGGACCAATAGCCCCCCCCCCCCCCAGGCCTGTGAAGGGAAACTACTAGTGGGACCAATAGCCCCCCCCCCCGGCCTGTGAAGGAAACTACTAGTGGGACCAATAGCCCCCCCCCCCGCCCCAGCCTGTGAAGGGAAACTACTAGTGGACCAATAGCCCCCCCCCAGGCCTGTGAAGGAAACTACTAGTGGGACCAATAGCCCCCCCCCCGCCCCAGGCCTGTGAAGGGAAACTACTAGTGGGACCAATAGCCCCCCCCCCAGCCTGTGAAGGAAACTACTAGTGGGACCAATAGCCCCCCCCCCCAGGCCTGTGAAGGGAAACTACTAGTGGGACCAATAGCCCCCCCCCCCCCCCCAGGCCTGTGAAGGAAACTACTAGTGGGACCAATAGCCCCCCCAGGCCTGTGAAGGGAAACTACTAGTGGGACCAATAGCCCCCCCCCAGGCCTGTGAAGGAAACTACTAGTGGGACCAATAGCCCCCCCCAGGCCTGTGAAGGGAAACTACTAGTGGGACCAATAGCCCCCCCCCCCAGGCCTGTGAAGGGAACTACTAGTGGGACCAATAGCCCCCCCCCAGGCCTGTGAAGGGAAACTACTAGTGGGACCAATAGCCCCCCCCCCCCCAGGCCTGTGAAGGGAAACTACTAGTGGGACCAATAGCCCCCCCCCAGGCCTGTGAAGGGAACTACTAGTGGGACCAATAGCCCCCCCCCCCGCCTGTGAAGGGAAACTACTAGTGGGACCAATAGCCCCCCCCCAGGCCTGTGAAGGGAAACTACTAGTGGACCAATAGCCCCCCCCAGGCCTGTGAAGGGAAACTACTAGTGGACCAATAGCCCCCCCCCCAGGCCTGTGAAGGGAAACTACTAGTGGGACCAATAGCCCCCCCCCCAGGCCTGTGAAGGAAACTACTAGTGGGACCAATAGCCCCCCCCCCCCCCAGGCCTGTGAAGGGAAACTACTAGTGGGACCAATAGCCCCCCCCCCCCCAGGCCTGTGAAGGGAAACTACTATGGGACCAATAGCCCCCCCCCCCCCCCAGGCCTGTGAAGGGAAACTACTAGTGGGACCAATAGCCCCCCCCCCAGGCCTGTGAAGGGAAACTACTAGTGGGACCAATAGCCCCCCCCAGGCCTGTGAAGGGAAACTACTAGTGGGACCAATAGCCCCCCCCAGGCCTGTGAAGGGAAACTACTAGTGG
>WNGS01030458.1:0-10205 GCA_020271785.1 Procambarus virginalis
CCCCTTATTCCTAGGGGCTTATATAGGAGTATTTAAGGAGTATTTAATTGTAAATCTCCCCAAGGGTAAAAAAACATCAAATAATTTATTAAATGCTTTATTAGGTAAAAACCACAGAAATGTGTAAGAAGTTAATTATGTAAGTTAATAATTGTAGTCTACGGTGAACCCCCGCCATATTTCACTTACTCCAGCTATCACGTTCAAACACAACCCCCTCTTATTCCTCACCCCCTCCACCTCCCAATCCTCATCTGAGTAGAATTATGACGACTCTTTGTCAGTGATGAGGGGGGAAGGTCTTGACCCCCTTCCACCTCCTCTCTTGGGGGTGGGGGGTGAGTTGGGTGGATGCCTTTTGGCTGAGTTTCCTTCTCACCCTCATCGGATGTGTTCTGGAAAGAGATAGGGGAAATAATTTATAGTGATTAAAGGTTTTTTATCTGATTATATTTTTTTTTTTTTTAGAAAATCTTCTATTTTCTCTAAGAACAACTTCCACATACCTCCCCCTGCAGGAGCGGCCTTGTGTCCATTACAGCAGCCATTGTCAATTAGGTTAAGTAACAGCATCTTGTTTGGGGCAGACCCCCACGAAGAATTACTACTCTTCAAATGTGGACGGGTCCCAAGAACTGTACTGAAGAAAAAAATAAAGAGAAAAAATAGAGGATATAAAAACTTTTTATTGAGGCAATAAAAAAAATAAAACAAATCTATTACCAGAAAGTGACTTCAATACTAACCAGGCCCTCGAGGACTTCAATCTTTCTTGTGAGTGTTTTTGATGAGACATTTTCCATTTCGTAGGAGGAGGAGGTTGACAGACTTCTGAGGGGGTTGTGGGGTGGGAGGGTTTTTATAGGGGTTAATCCCCCCCCTTGATAGGTAGGTTGCCTAGCTAACAAAATATTCCCTACACCACCTATAAGAACCAACCCCTACACTCTACAAAATGTCCTAACACAATGGTGTTTTATAGGAAAATATCGCCTCACACAAGTGAGGGCTCATTTATCGTTTACATTATGTAAGTAATGTACTGTTGAAGGCAAGCCCTGATGGCTTATTTTGTGAACAAACATGGCGCAATATAAGCCGCAGGCAGGAGTAAAATCACTCTGGAGTCTTTAGCACATTTCAAACACCTCTGTTATTTTGTTAGTTTTAATAAATCCTTTAAAATAATGGCCGTAAGTAAGCGGTGACATTGCATAACTATAAAAAAAACATCCGATGTTTAACTTTATCAACATAAATACCTACCCAGTGACCCATAGTTATTCTGCTGTGTGATGGTAAAATATTAGTTATGATGACAATAGGTTTTCTTGATGAGATATTTATATGTTCTATCTCATCAGCATTATAACATCCTAGTTATAGCACTCGACCCCTAGATTATTTTTTAAATAAATATTTATATCATAACAATTCATTATGTTTTTAAGCTCACACGTTGCATAGAACAGTTCTCTGCACGTCGATGGATAGTACCCCAGTCGTTTCCCCAAACAGTAAAACCAGTCTGTTATATGTAACACCACTGCCAAATTCAATCTCCATATGCAAGTTGCCAGATTTCTCCACAGGGAGGGAATCCTTCATTTGAATAGTGGTTAAGTCAAAGGCGAATATTGATCTTCCCTTATTAAAAGTGTCATAGCCCAGTAGTGAATCATGCTCTAAGCCTAATGTCTTCAAAGTTTCGTAATAAAGGCAGGAATAATGGTTGTCGAAATCACCACCAATTCGGTAAATTACATTATTGTTCAAATACACGGCGATACTTTTCAGCTTTGCATTTTTAAAATATAATCCATTACCTTGGTGAAGACTTGCATATTAATTCATTGGAACAATTACCATATATATCTTGTGTGGAGTTACTTGTGCCCAAGGCTGATCAATTAAGAGACTAGTTTGATTCCCTGCTAGGAGATATGTTTTAGAAATGGTTCTATTGAAAGTATAGCTTAAGGGGTCAGGGGATTCTAACAGTGAGCTGTTTAAGGCTAGGTAGGCACTTGGGTAGGGGAACACCCGCGTTACCCATAACTTAGCATTATCCATATGCAAGCTATACTTAGAGCCATCGTCCACGCTTGTATTTAGCACCAAAGCATGAGGAGGGAGCTCCAATCTTAGATGCACATCTATATTACCCAATACGTTTTGGTCTAGGGTTGTTATATCCAATTCTAGGGGAGAAACACATCGACAAACCTTTACTTTTTAAATCAGCCATAAATTTTTTATCCTTGGTGGTTGCTCCAGTAAAATAAGTATAAGTGAATTCATTAGTGATTATACCATCGTCATGTCTCCAGTCCCTACGAAAGGCTCCAATTCTCCCCAAGGAAGACATTTTTGATGGAGGCATGGAGGTAATTATTTTAATAAATGACCAATAATTAAAATTAGAATTTGTTTCAACTACCTGCTCTCCTAAAAAAACCTGAACACCTTTAAACATGGTATTTGACAACCCATTCACAAATTCCACATGGTCATCCTCTTCCAATTTTGTGATATCGTCATCTTTCGTTAAAGATACCTTAAAATCTATAACAATACTAGCTAGATCTAAGAAGGCTCCCTGTGAACCAGGAATGCAGAATTCTAAGTAATTATCCTGCAAACGTTGATTAATGGAGAGGTGGACAGGTGGAATGTCTATTTGCTGCGTAGAGGCAATTGAACTCTCCACATTACATATTCTGTTACTTGTAGGAAATTGGTCAATAATACTGGAGCTATAATATTCTAGTGGTCATGGATGGCCACAGTAATGGGGCATAAGGTCTTAGTCGACATGAACTTGAAACCGGCCATATACTGCAGGTATGTTGACAACATTTTTACACAGGTACCTGATGTCAGACATCTGCAGGAGCTGAAGGAGGCATTTGAGAATTCTGTGTTGCGGTTCACTTATGAGATGGAGAAGGATGGGAACTGCCCTTTCTAGATGTAACAGTCATGGAAAGGAGCGGAGGTTTCCACACTGCAGTCTACACTAAGGAAACAAACATAGGAATGTGCCTAAATGCCAACAGTGACTGCCCAGACATGTACAAGAAGAGTGTTGTTAACGCTTAAGTCGACCGTGCTCTCAGCCACAGCTCAGGATGGAAGCAAGTCGATGAAGAACTCTGTAGGGTAAGGCAGGTCCTAGTCAACAACGGATTCTCTAATGGTTTCGTTGAAGACATCATAAGAAGGAAGGTGAAACGCCATGCAACCTCTGAAGAGACAACTAACACAACACCTATACCCTCTATTAGACTATTTTACAGGAACTTCTTTTCCACAGCTCATAAAATGGAGGAAAGGGTCCTGAAAGATATTGTTAACAGAAACGTTATCCCTACAGACAAAAATCAGAAGATACAACTGACGATTTACTATAAAAACAAAAAAACGGCCAGCCTACTCATGTGAAACTCTCCAGACACAAAGCAAAACGCTTTAAAAGAGACTAACGTCGTCTATGCCTTCAAATGCCCACTTGGGGACTGTAAGCCTCAAAAACTCAGTATATTGGCAAGACAACAACATCTCTTTCCAGGGGATTAACGATGCATAAGCAACAGGGCTCCATTAAGGAACATATAATCTCTTCCCACAACCAGACCATCACCAGAGAAATCTTAGCAAACAACACAGAAATCATTGATAGTGTGACGATAATCTCTTATCAGAGATTTAGCCTGCTATTTTCGTATTTCATCACGTCCTCAACAATATGCAAGATACGTTTTGTAGTGGCTAAACGTATATATCAAGACAGCCACACGCACCAGCAACTCCCTCCTCCCCCCACTCCAGCACCTGCTGTACACCTGGTCGACGCGCCGAACCCTTCAACTGCCTAACTAGCGACTTGCGGCCATCCAGCTTTCTCATTGGCCGCCAACCAACACACCACTCCGGTTCCTCGCCAATCACAAGTCATCGCCAGTTATTGTTGGAGTCCCTTGCGTTTCTGCCAGCCAGAATATCTTGTGCTCTCATACTATGAACACCTAAGTGACTCACCTTGTGTGGTCAAATAGAGGTTTATAGATAGTGCATATATTCCAGCATTCATATTTTATTTACCTTTGTATGTCAATTCTCCTCCCCATTAACGTAATCTATTTTCATGTTTATTTATTTTTCCACTTGACATTTTTTACCATTAAGCCAAGATTTTGCATTTATTTCAATTTGTTTTTTATTGTTATTAAATACATTGTTTATTATTGTGTTTTATGTTTCTTACCTTACCACAGATTACCAACCACGCAGTCATTCTTTTTTTTCTTTTTTTTCTTTTTTTTTTTAATATTTATTATGTGGCCCAGCACTGACACCTGCTAGTTGGAAGACTGCCGACCACCATTTCCAACTCGTTACCGTCACATATAAATGGGGGCCTGTCCACGGAGCTTCACTCAGGTATTGGTAATTGTGGTAAGCATACTTGGCTTTCATTTCCCTTGCTTCCATTATTTACATTAATCATTTTTTATTTTATATGGTGCTGTGTATATTGTACATTACGGGAATAGCATATGGTGAGAGTGAGACAACTTTGGATTACGTGGTGACTGTAGGCCGCAGTCATACTCTTAATTGGTCGTCTCCCCCTTCCGTGTTATCCTCCGTGTTTAACATCTTTGTCCCCAGATATTTCTCACTTTTTGACAGATTATCACATAGGTACCCTGGTACTGTGGTCTGTCTCCGGGTCAATAGCACCCAAGTCCTGCAATCCGACTCTAGGAGGAAAAAGAGGGCTTTAGATCCTCTAGCACGAACTATTATTGGCGAATTGGGACCTCGCCGATAGTTCTCGTCACCAGTTGACACTCGCACCCCTACTCGTCGGTCAGACTGATGGTATTTACCCAAGGTAGGGAATTGGCGTTCTTTCTTTTGAGCACAAAGTTCGCTAATTCTGTAAATACCATATTCAATTTCAGTGGGTACCATTGCTTATGTTCTATAGTGACTTGGCAAGGTATGACTACATTTTTTGGACTACCTCATTTATTTTGAAGCCATTTAGTGTTTCACTTGTATTTTAAACTCAGTTTTCACTAATTAGTAGGATTTTCTTGCCTTTATCCTCCCATAGTGAGTACCAGGTACAAGATTTCCTGCGACCTTATTCATTTACCATCTTGAATTAACTTTAATTATTAATAATTCCCCACAGGATAGGTATCAGTTGCCACGTTTCCTGTTTCTGACATTCACCATATTCTCACTATATATTCGTGTCTCCTTTGTTTTGCTATATTTTCACCATGTTCCGCTTACAAGCTTTCAAGGCAAATCCAGAAGGTGAAATAGGGAACTTACGTCATGCAAGAAGGGTCGAATTGATAACTCTTGCACACGAGTATCAATTGGAAGTTCCCCCTGGTGCCAACAAATATACCGTAAATAATCTAATTGTAGATCATCTTTTGGATGAAGGGAAGATAGATTCTGATACTCATGACCAATACACTATTTCAGATAAACATGACTTGACAGCAATCAAACTCAAGTTAGAACTTGCTAAGATCGAGCGAGAGCAACAAAAGGAAGCAGCTGCAATCAGAGAACGTGAAGCTGCCCTCAGAAAGGAAGAACAAGAACGTGAAGCTGCCCTCAAAAAGGAAGAACAAGAAAGAGAAATCCGCCTCAAGGAAAGGGAGGCCGCACTGAAGAAAGAAGAAAGTGAACGTGAGTTGGCCTTATACCAACAGCGACTCGAGATGCAACGTGACCACGACAAACGACAGGCAGAAGCAGCTCTAAACTGTCGTGACCGAGAACTCACGAGGGACGCTGCACACCAAGCTCAACTCCAACAAGCGGCAGCTAGTCTTCCTCCCAGTTTCAATATCTCCCATGCAAGTAAGTTAATGCCCCCGTTCCTCGAAACGGAGGTTGATGTGTTCTTTACCACTTTTGAGACCCTTGCTGTTCAACTTAATTGGCCTGACGACCAATGGGCTACCCTTCTCCGAGTACATTTAACAGGTAGAGCAGCAGTCACACTCAGCACTTTGGCTTCGGAAAACGACTACACCACCCTGAAACAAGCTGTGTTGGACGCCTACCTTCTCTCCACCGAAAGCTATCGACGAAAGTTTCGTGACTACGTCAAGGCAAGTACCACCACCTTCTTAGAATTTGCTAACACCAAACGAAGATATTTCATGAAATGGCTGGAGGCAGCACATGTCTCTACTTTTTCAGAGCTTGTCAACCTCATACTGGTTGAAGAATTTTTGAGACGTGTACCTCCTCCTGTCCGCCTATACTTAGCAGACAAGGAAGAGACGGAGTTAGTGAAGTGTGCGAAGTCAGCTGACACTTACAGCCTCATCCACCGGCTGACTCCAGAACCTACCAGCAAGAAGTCTTGGTACAGTTACGAGAAAGCGAGCCCAGATCAAGGTACCTCTCAACTGTACTGCAGGTATTGTCGATTATATGGACACACCATTGACAAATGTGGTAAGTCCCAATCTAAAGGTAACGTCGAACCCCCTAAGTCTAAACCTACTCACCCTAAGTCCGGTAAGCCTGTAATGAATGTTGGTGTTCATGCTAATGATCTCTCTCTCTTTACCAAGCATCTATATCCAGGAACTATCTCTACCCACGGTTCAGATTCAGAGGGACGTTTCGGACTTAAGATCCTACGGGACACAGCGGCTCTACAATCGATCGTCTTGAAATCGGCTGTGCCCAACGTCGCCTACACAGGAGAGACTGTGTTCATCACTGACCTTACTGCTACAACTCCTTATCCCTTGCCCGAGTTTACCTAGATTGTCCCTTCGTGACCGGTGAAGTCCAAGTCGCCGTCAGGGAAAAGCCTTTTCCCATGCCTGGAGTGCAACTTCTCCTGGGCAACGACTTGGCAGAAGACCAACAACCAAACAACCTGATCGTCAAGGACATATCCGAGGTAAGCAACTCTGTGGTGGATAACCCGATTTTTGAACATTTCCCAGTAAAGGTTCAAGAGAGTGATGAAGGTTCTCCTCCTGTTATGGTGACCACCCGTGCTCAAGCTGCACGTCCACAGCCAGCCGACTCTACTGCTACCGCTGTCCCTCAGGACCCTTCGAAACTACCCCCTAACCTGACCGCGGTGGAGTTCCGTAAGTTACAGAGAGATGATCTTACCTTGACACCATTATTCTTTCAGGCTGAAACCCAATCCGACAGTGTTCCTGGGTTCTTTATGGAGAACGAAATACTCTATCGCAGGTATAGACCCAGTAAACTGAAGGACGAGGACGATTGGGCAGACGTTGAACAACTAGTGATTCCTACCAGCCTGCGGCCCACGATTCTACACCTGGCCCACGGCGCTTTGTCACACTATGGGTTCAACAAGACTTACCATGGAATTCGACAAGACTACTACTGGCCAGGTATGGTAAACGACGTCAAATCTCATGTCAAATTATGCCACGTGTGTCAGTTAGCCGGGAAACCGAACGTTTCCATTCCCAGAGCACCACTGATACCCATCCAGGTGCCTGAGGAACCGTTCCACAAGCTCATTATCGACTGCGTTGGTCCTTTGCCTCGGACCAGTGCAGGCAATGCATATATCTTAACCATCCTGTGTCCTACCACCAGATTTCCGATAGCAGTTCCAGTGAAAAATATTACAGCTGCTACAGTGGTGAAGAATCTACTGAAAATCTTCACCCAGTATGGATTTCCGAGGGAGTGCCGGAACAACTTCAACTACGTTCTCGAGACCCCGATAGGCGGCGGAAGACCCAGCTGTGCCACATTAATTTACTCAAGCCCTACCATGGGATTCCTCCCACTGTGTTAACCAATTTCACCTCATTTACAGGTCCATACAGCCACAGTGAGACCTCCCTGCTTCTCCTTCCGAGAGCACTGACACTGAGACAGCGCTCTCTAACTCAGAAATCCTTACTAACCTTCAACATCATTTTCAGGACGATAATAGTGCTCCACTAATCAAACTCGTCAGAGAACATCAAGAGTTGTTTAGAGATGATCCCCAAGAGTGTACTGTGACTCAGCACGACATTCAACTGCTACCTGACACCCAGCCGATTCGCCAACCGTTCTACCGAATCAGCCCGAGCAAAACGGAAGTCATGCGGGCTGAGGTACAGTATCTCTTGGACCATGGACTGGCTACCCCCTGTGAGTCCCCCTGGGCCTCACCATGCATCCTGGTACCCAAACCTCACGGCAAAATCCGTCTGTGTACGGATTATAGGAAGTTGAACCAGGTCACAGTGAAGGACGCCTACCCAATACCCAGGATAGACGACATTTTGGATGCCATTGGTAATGCCCGCTACCTGTCTCAGGTAGACTTACTAAAGGGCTACTACCAGGTGAGTTTAACGGAGCGAGCTAAGGTACTGTCCGCCTTTATAACCCCGTTTGGTCTCTACAGGTACAATCGCCTTCCCTTTGGACTCTGCAATGCCCCAGCCACCTTTCAGAGAGCTGTCAACCGCGTCATCCAGGGCTTGGACAACACCTACGCCTATTTGGACGACATCGTGGTAGCATCCAACACCTGGAGCGAACACCTGCTCCAGCTACAACGATTGTTCTACAAGCTCCTGAAAGCCGGCCTCACCATCAATCTGGGCAAGTCCACCTTCGCGAAAGGTAAAGTGCGGTACCTGGGTCATGTTATAGGGAGTGGCAGCCTGGCTCCGTTAAACATTCACATTCAAGCAATCCAACAGTATCCACAGCCTACTACCAGGAAGCAGCTCCTGCGCTTCCTTGGTCTTGCTTCCTATTACCGTAGGTTTGTGAAGAATTTTAGCACTGTTGCAACCCCATTAATCACCTTAACCAGTCCCAAGCAACGGTATAATTGGACCAGAGAGCAAACCGTTGCATTCGAACAACTCAAATTCCTCCTCTGTTCTAATCCCATTCTCGCCTCACCAGATATCAAGAAGCCTTTCATCCTCCATGTCGACGCCAGTGGTACCGGCATCGGAAGTGTCTTAATGCAGCAGCGAGGCGAGGAGGTTCTACCTGTCAGCTACTACAGTTGCAAGTTGAAGCCTCATCAGAAGAACTACAGTACTATAGAGAAGGAACTCCTGTCCATCGTCCTGAGCTTACAACACTTTGCACCATATCTGCACGGTGCTAGGTCCACTACCATCTATTCGGACCACAACCCTCTGAGATTCTTACATCAAGCCCAATTTAATAACCAACGTCTGCTGCGATGGGCTTTATATCTTCAAGGCTTCAATTTAAAGATCTGCTACATCAAGGGGCCTGATAACATCATCGCTGACGCCCTCTCCAGAGTGCATGAGGTAGAGGCAGCTCCACCTCCCACTCTACCTCCAGTGAACATGACTCACCCGAAACAGCAGGCTTCGGGGGAGAGTTGTGACGATAATCTCTTATCAGAGATTTAGCCTGCTATTTCGTATTTCATCACGTCCTCAACAATATACAAGATACGTTTTGTAGTGGCTAAACGTATATATCAAGACAGCCACACGCACCAGCAACTCCCTCCTCCCCCCACTCCAGCACCTGGTCGACGCGCCGAACCCTTCAACTGCCTAACTAGCGACTTGCGGCCATCCAGCTTTCTCATTGGCCGCCAACCAACACGCCACTCCGGTTCCTCGCCAATCACAAGTCATCGCCAGTTATTGTTGGAGTCCCTTGCGTTTCTGCCAGCCAGAATATCTTGTGCTCTCAGCTATGAACACCTAAGTGACTCACCTTGTGTGGTCAAATAGAGGTTTATAGTTAGTGCATATATTCCAGCATTCATATTTTATTTACCTTTGTATGTCAATTCTCCTCCCCCATTAACGTAATCTATTTCATGTTTATTTATTTTTCCACTTGACATTTTTACCATTAAGCCAAGATTTTGCATTTATTTCAATTTGTGTTTTTATTGTTATTAAAATACATTGTTTATTATTGTGTTTTATGTTTCTTACCTTACCACAGATTACCAACCACGCAGTCATTCTTTTTTTTCTCTTTTTTTCTTTTTTTTTAATATTTATATGTGGCCCAGCACTGACACCTGCTAGTTGGAAGACTGCCGACCACCATTTCCAACTCGTTACCGTCACAATATATATATATATATATATATATATATAATATATAATATATATATATATATATATATATATATATATATATAT
>WNGS01030465.1:0-10227 GCA_020271785.1 Procambarus virginalis
TATGACGTAAGGTATTGGGCTTTGCCTCAGGACGAAGCATAATAAAGAGCCCGAATATCTGGGGAAAAATTGCATTAAAAATTGTCCACGTGATACATATATAATCACGATTTAAACATTTCATTTGTATTAATTGAATATATATTATTTGGAAGTTTTGTTTATCTGGGTAAGTTGTCAGCTTATATGAACTAATAGCTAGCGTGGCTTGTATACTGGGTACATCCGGTCTCTTACCCTTGACCGCAGCGGTAACTTTATGGTCAGGAAGCCACAAATATTTACAGTGGGGCTCGGTCAGTCAATATGATTCCTTTGACATCACTCAACTTATGTATTCTGCTCTCGTATTGACAATTTGAATGATATCAAGAACATTTTAAATATCTTCTGACATAGATGGTGCTATAGTCCCAAAAGAGTCTTCAGGTCCCAAAAGAGCACCAACGATGCAATCATTAGTCTCCTTGACGTAATCTACTCAGCACTTGACAAAAATGAGTTTCCGATTGGACTCTTCATTGACCTAAGAAAAGCCTTTGATACTGTTAATCACAACTACCTCTTACTTAAACTCCAGCATTATGGAATCCGAGGCCTTGCCCTTGACTACATCCGATCCTATCTTAGTGACAGACACCAATATGTAACTATCAATGAAACAACTTCTTCCACCCTACCAATTACCGTTGGAGTGCCACAGGGCAGCATCTTAGGACCTCTTCTATTTCTTATATATATAAACGATCTGCCTAATGTCTCTAATATTCTCAAACCTATATTGTTTGCTGACGATACTACTCTTATCTATTCAGACCTCAACCCACATACACTAAATAATGTTGTGAATAATGAATTAAAAAAAGTCCACTTATGGATGTCAACTAACAAACTAACATTAAACATCGAAAAGACTTACTACATCTTATTTGGAAGCAAATCATCAAATGCAATTCAGCTACAGATAGACAACATTAACATCAGTAATAAAAATGATGGCAAGTTTCTTGGCCTATTCCTAGACAAGAGACTCAACTTCAGCACCCACATTCAACACATAACTAAGAAAGTCTCTAAGACAGTTGGTATACTCTCCAAAATCAGATATTATGTTCCTAACTCTGCTCTCCTCTCTCTCTATTATGCTCTAATCTACCCCTATCTTAATTATGGTATCTGTGCATGGGGGTCTACCACTGCAAACCACCTTAAGCCCATCATCACCCAGCAAAAATCTGCTATCAGAATAATAACTAACTCTGCTTTCAGACAACACTCAGCTCCCTTGTTTAAATCCCTAAACTTGCTAAATATTAACTCCCTCCACACATTCTCTTGTGTCAACTACATCTACAAAACCCTGTTCTTAAATGCAAACCATGCTCTGAAACTCTCTCTGGACAGATGTAATAGGACCCATTATCACCACACCAGAAATAAATATCTCTTTGATATCCCCAGGGTCAAACTTAATCTGTGTAAACACTCTATGCAAATTAAGGGACCTAGTCTATGGAACTCACTCCCTAGTGAATTGAAAAACTGTAAAACTTTTGCCTTATTTAAAAACAAAACCAAAAAGTACTTAATTTCATCTTCTTAGTTTCCTACACTGAGCTTTATTTTTTGCTCTGTATCTAGTGTTACCCAATCTCCTAATTCTTATGTACTTAACCCAAACAACCTTATCATTGTGTTCATTGCTGTCTTCCTTTATGTGCTAGCCATTTGCTGTATTGTGCCTACCAAATTTTGTCAAATACCATTCAAGCTTTCATTGCAATCAATCTTAACTACCTAAGTGCTTTATTATACTGTACCTACAATTTTCTCTCATTTTTTTTTTTTTTTCTTTTTTCTTTTCTTGCTATGTAACTGTTATTATTTCCTTTTTATAATTTTTGCTAGTATTTACCTACTAAAAATTTTCTTAGATTAAGGACCTGCCCGAAACGCTGCGCGTACTAGTGGCTTTACAAGATTGTAATTACCATATTATATATTCTCACATTCCCAATGTACCTTCTTGTATATGAATAAATAAATAAATAAATAAATAGTTGATTGTTGTTCATGACCTGTCCAGTGGGTCGAGACTAGTCTCATTAGCACCTCTCAAATTGGTGGAAAGAAATTCTTGCTGCAAGAATATGTTTTCTCAGAGCTAACTAGGGTAACTAAAATACATATTTCCTAAATAAATACTTTAATTACAAATATTTGAAAATATGATATGTTTCCGAATTTTTGATGATACAGAACATATTGTGGTTTATAATTAAGTTCTTAATAGTGATCCTATCCGGCATCATAATTTACATACATATCTACGTTTTTCAATTTCTTTCTTTATTATGTACCCCATACCCATCCCGTGGGCGGTGGTGTAAAGGATTACAGAGGCACATAATCGGTTTAGGAACTGAACCCTCTAGTTCGTTTAGCTAAGCAAATAACAATCTTTTGACACTAGTTACAAAATTAATAATGTTATACATATACATGTACACATGCTCATGCATACATGTACATATACTTACGTATACATATATACATACACATACATATTTAAACACCCACACAAATACACACATCAGTAATCTTTTGTGTCACAAGTGATTCAACATGAGGCTCAAAACAGTCACTATACAAGGCACTTTACATCTATGATGAGTCATACAGTTACTTGTTTTGCTCCACACCCACTCAACTGGGCGGCAGCTTTACAGTCATGTGCATGCATTACCTACAGTAAGCAAATTTTGGATACTTCGCTAAGATTTCGGCCAGCACATCATTATGAATGAAGTACTTACACATTTCTTGGACACTATTGATGGTGTTATCTCTAAATTCCGTGATTTTTTCACATTCCATTAAATAATGACGCAAAGTATGCGAATAGTTCTGCTGACAGAGTTTACATTTAGTCAAATCTACATCAGCAGATGTTACAAACTCCCAGAGGTACTTGTAGCCGAGCCTAAGCCTAGCAGTGGTAACATCTAGAAGTCTGCTAACTTATTGGATGACCCATAGACGTGCGGTTCTTACTGCATAATAGAATGATGATAGATGGAGTAACTGGTGTGAATTTTGTTTTGCCTCAAGTCTCCGAAATTTAGTTGATGTTCCCGGAATATTACTGCCTTCAGGCTGCTCAAAGGCAGTTCAAGTTGGTAATTAATTCCCTCTTTACGAGCAAAAGTCTTGGTCAACTCATCAGTTCTATCATGCATTCGGAGACCAATATGGGAAGGAATCCACAGGAGACAAACTTTGACTCCATCATTGATTATTTCATTATATCTGTGTCTAGCTTCAGAGATAAGCACGTCACAGTTATGCCTGTTGTGTATTAAAATGACTACATTTTTATGTTAATTTCTTTTTGTAAATGATGATGATAAAGTTCAATAAATGTAAGTAAGTAATTATCAAAGAAGGCACCAAGCCGGGAAGGATATGTAGCAACATCAAATAAAGGTATTATTTAAATTTTATAGGAAAACGTTAAATCCTAAATATATCTTTATTCCTATACTTGAAATATTGTATACTTTACTCTCTCCATCGTACTTCTGCACCTGCTGGCAAGTGGTGCGGTGCGATGTGCAGGTGGTGTTCATTACTAGGTGAGCTGGCAGGTGGTGTTCACTGCTAGATGACCTGCTGTTCACCTAGCAGTAATTAGGTACCTGGGAGCTAGTTAATTGTTGTGGGGATGTATATCCAGAGGCACTGTATACAGTCCCAGTAGTACAGTTGTGTTCGTTCTCGACACACAATCGATAATTCCGCGTTCGAATCCTGGACGGGACAGAAATGTTTGGGTACATTTCCTTTCACGTAATGCGACTATTCACCTGGCAGTAAGTAGGTACTCAGCTTATTGTGGGGTTGCATCCTGGGCGAGGTTAGTAATTTGACCTTAGGGATGACCTTGATAAAAGCCTAACGTGTATGAATATACTGTGGCTTCCTGTCACCCAACACAATTAATTATTATACATTATAATATTATGGTTTATAATTAAGTTCTTATAGGAGCGATCCTGCGTCATAATTAACATACGTCTATCTTTACCTCCACATTTTATAAGTTAATTTCTGTCTGTATATGATGATGATTATATACAATTAAGGTAGCACTGCAACTTTACAGGAAATTGTTAAATCCAAAATGTATCTTGGTTCTTATACTTGAGATATTGCTACAATTAACGTTTGAAAACAAAGTTTATATCTGTATTTAAAATATAAAACATTTACGTTTATCAACGTATCTCTCTGAATTACATAATTTTTCGGAATTGCGAAGCCTGTATTGCCCGCCTGGCAGAACACTGATGCATTGGAAGTTTTCATGTGTCCGGACACCGGCGATGGTGTGGTATTTGCTATTTATTTAACCATATCTTGGCTTTCATTTAAGATATATTTTCCTTGAAATGTAGTCACAGTATCGACTACATCTGTGATTATGGCGACATATAAACCTTTAATGTTACTTTGCATATATGCAAATGAATTACACAATTGATTGGCTTGTTTGCAGGCCTTCACACTCCCGGAGGTAGCCATCACGTAACTATAAAAAGGCATATATCTTCACTTTCACTTCAGTTATATTTAGGCTAAAGTATTAACATGCAGCTTACATGCCTATCTTTATTATGACAGAAAACTTCGTTTATTACAATGTCTACATTAGATTAACATTGATCTTCGAAAGATCATAGTTCCCATCGATAGGGAGAGCGTCGGCCAAGAAACCTTCTTTAAAATATGGATATTTTTCCTCTCTAATAAGATATAATCTCTATGATGGATTCACAAAAAACTATTTTATCTCTGCCTTTCTGATAACATATACAAATATACGTTTTATTTGTGAATCTCTATTAATTAAGCAATATATCTGAGAGCGTGTAGGATTCGGTGTCCAATGAACGAAAAGGACATGGATAGTTTAAGTAGCGAACGCATACAAACGAATAACGTAAGTATCTATATAACAAAATTATTGTCCTGTAGAGTTGATTTAACTTCCATACACATTTTTTAAATAAATATTAAATGTTTTGTGGCTATTTATGAAAGATATTATTACAAATATCCTTTCTACTTGTTAATATAAATATTTAAATTTGCGACAATTTGAACAAAGAAGTGCGACCACTGGATCATTGTGTACAGGAGGCTGATATGGTAGCAAACACTCTCCAGGCGACCATATATCTTGGATAAGTCGCTCCACAATTTTGTCGCTTGGACCGTCGACTTCCTATGGCGTCACCTCTCACATATTTACTTCTAATTTCGATATGAAATTACATTATTTCAGCGTAAAAATAGGTTTGATCATGTTCTACGTGCAGCACCAACATTACAGTAAGTAAATATATCATATTTCTTCATTACTTACGTAATGCTAGGAGGATTTGGGTACATTTGGGTAGATTTGGGTAGATTTGGGTAATTCTACGGACCGCGGTCAGTCGTTGCTTGACGAATTCTCCAGTCTGTTCGGGGAGGTCCCGACCCAGGCTGATGCATTTACCATGATGTCAAGTTAACGGACTACACCCCATTCACCTTCAACCCTATCGGATGAATCCGGAAAAGAAGGCCATCGTACAGAAGGAGGTAGATTTCTGCTTCAGCACGGCCTCATCTGGCCGAGCCAGGGCTCTTGGTGCTCGCCTGCCTTTGGTCCCCAAACCAGACGGCTCCTGGCGATTGTGCACCAACTATCGGCAGCTCAACAAGGTGACCATTGTGGATGCTACCCGCTGCCCCTCCTCGAGGACTGCATCGACGAGTTGGGAACGCCAAGTATGTCTCGAAATTCGATCTCGAGGGGGTATTATCAAATCCCACTCACTGAATGTGCTAAACAATAACTGCGTTTTGACATCCGATGGTGTTTTGAGTATCAAGTGTTACCTTTCGGCTTCCCTAATGCCCTGCCACGTTCCAGAGGCTAATGAACTCTTTGCTCACTAACGTGCCAAATTGTCGGACGTATTTAGATGATATTGTGCTCTTGATAGTAATGGGCTGACCACATAGCTAGGTTATGCCAGTTGTTCACAGTTTTGAAAAGTGCAAATCTAATCTAAATGCAAAAAAAGTGTCATTTTGGCCAAGGCACAGTGACGTACCTCAGTTATGAAGTGGGCCAAGGAAAAGTGTTACCTCAGCAAGATAAAATCAGTGCTATTCTGGACTATCCAGTGCTCCAGTCTAAAAAGGACATTCAACGATTTATCAGTATGTGTGCGTACTACCGACGTTTTGTCAGAACTTTTCCAGTGTTGCCACTCCTCTCACAGATTGTTGCGGAAGGCCGTTAAATTTAAGTGGTTCATTGGACTGTGCAGAGGCATTAAAAATTTGAAATTGATCTTAGCTCCGCCCCAGTGCTTGCTAGCCAAGGTTCGACCGTCCGTTTAAATTCAGGTTGACACGTCTGACTCGGGTGCTGGTGCAGTGTTGTTGCAAACTGGGGATGATAAAGTGGAACACCCAGTATATTATTACTCTGTGAAATTTGACAAGGCGCAAGCCACATTATTCAGTGATAGAAAGAGGCGTTGGCGCCTAGTGTCAAATTTCACAGAGTAATAATATACTGGGTGTTCCACTTTATCATCCCCAGTTTGCAACAACACTGCACCAGCACCCGAGTCAGACGTGTCAACCTGAATTTTAAACGGACGGTCGAAACTTGGGCTAGCAAGCACTGGGGCGGAAGCTAAGATCAAATTCAAATTTTAAATGCCTCTGCACAGTCCAATGACCACTAAATTTAACGGCCTTCCGCAACAAGTCTGTGAGAGGAGTGGCAACACTGGAAAAGTTCTGACAAAAACGTCGGTAGTACGCACACATACTGATAAATCGTTGAATGTCCTTTTTAGACTGGAGCACTGGATAGTCCAGAATAGCACTGATTTTATCTTGCTGAGGTAACACTTTCCTTGGCCCACTTCATAACTGAGGTACGTCACTGTGCCTTGGCCAAAATGACACTTTTTTGCATTTAAGATTAGATTTGCACTTTTCAAAACTGTGAACAACTGGCATAACCTAGCTATGTGGTCAGCCAATTACTATCAAAGAGCACAATATCATCTAAATACGTCCGACAATTTGGCACGTTAGTGAGCAAAGTTCATTAGCCTCTGGAACGTGGCAGGGGCATTATGGAAGCCGAAAGGTAACACTTGATACTCAAAAACACCATCGGATGTCACGAACGCAGTTAGTTGTTAGCACATTCAGTGAGTGGGATTTGATAATACCCCCTCGAGAGATCGAATTTCGAGACATACTTGGCGTTTCCCAACTCGTCGATGCAGTCCTCGAGGAGGGGCAGCGGGTAGGCATCCACAATGGTCACCTTGTTGAGCTGCCGATAGTGGTGCACAATCGCCAGGAGCCGTCTGGTTTGGGGACCAAAAGGCAGGGCGAGCACCAAGAGCCCTGGCTCGGCCAGATGAGGCCGTGCTGAAGCAGGAAATCTACCTCCTTCTGTACGATGGCCTTCTTTTCCGGATTCATCCGATAGGGTTGAAGGTGAATGGGGGTGTAGTCCGTTAACTTGACATCATGGTAAATGGCATCAGCCTGGGTCGGGACCTCCCCGAACAGACTGGAGAATTCGTCAAGCAACGACTGCACCTCTTCACGTTGGGCCACCTGCAAATGGGACAGTCCCTCCTCCACAGCATTCACAGAACTAGAATTATTGAGAATGAGATTAGTTGGGTCCCCAAAACAATCATCCCCTCCCTCACTGAAAATGGAAACATTGGTTAGTGCAATGGGCCCTGGAACTTCTTCAGCCGATTCAAGTGTACGAGCATTACCTGGTTACGCTTGTCAGAGTGCCTCACTTTGTATGTGAGGTCCCCAGTCTTTTCTGTCACAATGTAGGGTCCTTCGTACTGTGGGACATAGTGTTCCCTAGTCAAGGCTTTAATACCAGGACAGGGTCGCCAGGCTGAAATACCCATAACTTAGCCTTAGCATCGTTTCGTTCTTTCATCTTTTCTTGGGCCTTCCCAAGATACTTTAGTGCAGCTGCCTTGCAGTCCTTGAGTTTCTGGTGGTGTTGCGTAAAGAAAGCCGAACCTTCGGTTAACGTTACGTTTCCTAACAGATTCTCCTGTAACATTTGCAAGGGTCCACGAACTTTATGGCCAAAGACTAACTCAAAAGGAGAACAACCAGTGAACTTTGTAACCCCTCCTAGCACCAAACAAAACATACAGCAAGTTCTCATCCCAGAAGGTATGGGAACTCTCACACGATGTCTTCAACATCTGCTTCAGTGTTAGATGGAACCGTTCAATGACCCCCTGACTCTGTGGTTGGTATGGGCTGGAAACCTTATGAGTTATTCCATGGTCCTTACAAAATTGTTCAAAATACCAGACTTAAAGTTAGTACCATTGTCAGTTTGCACAACCCGAGGCAGTCCAAAAGTGGAAAAAAAATTGCAACATACGAGCAACAACAGTCTTTGCTCGGATGTTCCTTACAGCAAAAGCCTCTGGGTAACGAGTCGTGATACACATTATCGTGATTAGGTAATATTACCAGACTTAGTTCTGGGTAATGGACCAACACAGTCCATTACCACATGAGAAAATGGTTCCTCCGGCATGACAGTAGGCCTTAGAGGAGCTTTAGGTGGTGTCTGGTTTCGTTTCCCAACAAGTTGACAAGCAATACACACATTACAAAATTTTGCCACATCGCTTTTCAGCTTGGGCCAGAAAAAATACTTTAAGATTTTGTGATACGTAATATTAATACCTTGATGTCCCCCCATAGGACCATCATGAGCAGCTGCCAAAACTCTTTCTCTATAGCAGGTCGGCAACATAACCTGGTGGACTACCTCCCACTCATTTGACAAGGGAGCACTCTGAGGTCTCCATTTTCTCATCAAAATCTGATCATTGATGAGATCAAGGCAGAGGCAAAAATTACAGACCGATAGCACTAACATCGCACATCATAAAATTTTTTGAGAGAGTGCTAAGAAGTAAGATCACAAAATACATGGAATCACAGCATCTCCATAACCCCGGACAACATGGTTTCAGAACAGGGCGCTCTTGCCTGTCGCAGTTGCTGGACCACTATGATATGGCATTAGATGCTATGGAAGACAAACAAAACGCTGATGTAATTTACACAGATTTCGCAAAAGCTTTTGATAAATGTGACCATGGTGTTATTGCCCATAAAATGCGCTCAAAAGGAATTACCGGAAAAGTAGGCAGATGGATCTACAATTTCCTGACCAACAGAACCCAATATGTAATAGTCAACAAAATAAAATCCAACCCGTCAACCGTTAAGAGCTCAGTCCCCCAGGGTACTGTGCTTGCTCCAGTACTTTTTCTCATCCTCATATCGGACATAGACAAGAGCACAACCTATAGCACTGTATCATCCTTTGCAGATGACACTAGGATCTTCATGAGAGTAGGCAACATAGAGGACACGGCGAACCTCCAGTCAGATGTAGATCAGGTCTTCTATGGGCTACAGAAAATATATGGTGTGTAACGAAGACAAGTTCCAGCTCATGCACTATGGAAAAAATGAAAATATAAAAACGGAAACCACGTACAAAACTCAGGCAAATCATAACATAGAACGAAGAGGCAATGTAAAGAATCTGGGTGTACTCATGTCGGAAGACCTTACCTTTAAAGAACACAATAAAGTAGCCGTCACAACTGCAAGAAAATGACAGGTTGGATAACAAGAACTTTTCACACTAGAGATGCTATACCGATGATGACACTTTTCAAAACGCTTGTGCTCTCTAGAGTGGAGTACTGCTGCACAATGACAGCCCCTTTCACTGCTGGTGAAATTGCTGACCTGGAGAGCGTGCAGAGGTCCTTTACTGCTAGAATCCACTCGGTAAAACATCTAAACTATTGGGACCGACTTAAGAGCCTAAATCTGTATTCCCTTGAGCGCAGGCGGGAGAGATACATAATAATTTACACGTGGAAAATATTAGAGGGGCTGGTCCAAAACTGCACACAGAAATAACATCACATGAGACCAGAAGACATGGCAGGATGTGCAGAATACCCCCGTTGAAAAGCAGAGGTGCAACTGGTACTCTGAGAGAGAACTCTATCAACATCAGAGGCCCGAGACTGTTCAACACGCTTCCACTACACATCA
>WNGS01030470.1:0-11733 GCA_020271785.1 Procambarus virginalis
GTCTGGTGGTTTCCAACAAGTTGACAAGCAATACATGCATTACAAAAATTTTGCCACATCGCTTTTCAGCTTGGGCCAGAAAAAATACTTGCAGATTTTGTGATAGGTAATATTAATGCCTTGATGTCCCCCATAGGATCATCATGGGCAGCTGACAAAACTCTTTCTCTATAGCAGGTCGGCAACATAACCTGGTGGACTACCTCCCACTCATTTGACAAGGGAGCACTCTGAGGTCTCCATTTTCTCATCAAAATCCGATCATTGTAGTAGTACCCAGTTGCTGCGTCTACAATTTCCTCCCTAGAGACGGCTGTCTCGTGACAATCTGCAAGACTGGGGTCAGCTTTTGTAACTCACTGAAGGAGGCATCCAGGCCTTGGTCAGATGCCATTGGCCGAGGCTCAACAGTGTTCTCCTCCACCTCCCCACTACTCTCGGTAGGCGGCGGTGGCAGGCTCTCCACAATGTCCTCGGCCCCGTCATCGAGTCGGGCCATGAATGTGTCCGCAAGGTCCACTGGGCTTTCACCACTCGGAAGGTCCCTCGTGTCCTTGGGATTTACCACCTTGGCAAGCACAGGGCTGCCCTTACATTTAAGTCCCATAGACCTAGTCACCACGCACGCAGGGTACACAACATTATCCTCTGCGGTGGGTGAATCCAGGCAAACCTTTGGGGTAGGCAACATAACAGGCAGTCTGGAGTCCCCTACCTTATCCCCGGCTAAATCATTACCCAATATTACATCAACATTAGGGAAAGGTAGGTACGAAGTGACTCCGACTGTACAAATACCCTTGTGGAAATCAGATTCCAGGGTAACCTTACGGAGGGGTACTGCTCGAGTATCACTAGTGACACCCTCGACCAGTACCACCTCTCCAGTGTCGAGAGTATTGGCACCTTGCAAAGCACTCTCTAAAATTAAAGTCTGGATGGCACCGGTGTCTCGGAAGATCACCACGTCCCTCCAGGAAGAACCCTCAGACAAAAGTAGTCTCCCTTTCGATAAGAATGGGGTAAGCAGGTCCAACCACTGTGGGTTGGAAGTCTTACTCCCTAACCCTTCAGAAAACCTCAAGCCCTGTGTCACAACGAGAGCATTGGGTCTTTTTTCCGGGTACCGTTGCCAACAACGGCTAATATTGTGGGTTGAACTTTTACAATGACCACAGAAACGTCGGGGAGAAGAGACATTACTAACCGAATTACCCTTCGGTTCACTCTTTAGTGTCGTGGGGCTAAACAATTTAACAGGTTAGTTATGTCTGAAACAGAAGGTGCATTAGGTAAAGGTTTAGAATGAGCTGGTCTGGACTGGCTGTGGGTATAAGTTTTGCTACTCTGTGGGGTAAAATTATTTTTATTGGGCCTTTTGCCCGCCAACTGGTAGTTTTCTGCCATCTTGGCCAAATCCCCTATTTTAGAATTTAACTCTACCTTCCTCTTAAATACTGAGCTACCATGTCTGGCATACTATCTATAAATTGTTCCTTTAAAACTAGGTCTTTTAATGCCTCGAATGTTTCGGCTTTAGCCGAGCGAATCCATTTATCAAACAGCCTACTTTGATCAGTCGCGAATTCCGTGAACGGTTGGTTGTGTGTAGGCCTAAGGTTGCGATAAGCTTGGCGGTGAGCTTCAGGAGTAATTTCATACGCCCTCAAATTCGTTCCCTGACTTTATCATATTCAAAACACTCGTCGTCAGGCATATTAATAAAAATATCTTGGGCTTTACCCCTGAGTCTTCCCTGTAGGATTTTCACCCACTCTTCCTTTGGCCAGGTCATGGACAGGGCCAATCTCTGAAAATGGTTGAAAAACCTTTCAGGATCCGACTCTGAAAATTCAGGCAAGTTATGCTTCTTCTCATAATGCCTGGGGTTTGAATCCCCGGCAGGTGGAGGTCTAGGGGCAGTCGCTCTAATTCTAGCCTCCTCGGTTTTGAGTCTTTGCTCCTCTAATTTTATTCTTGCTAACTCTAGAGCTAACTCTCTCTCTGTATGAGCTGCACTTTCTGTTTGGCTAGGCTGGCATAAAGGAGTATCATCTGCCAATAGTCCTTCATCGATACAATGTTGTACTATTTCATTCAACAAGATCCACTTTTTATTTGCGGCATTTAATTCTAGACCAAATTCCTTGCCTAACAATACTAAATTAGACTTGGTAAGTTTCTTTATTTCCACCAATGAAGGCTCCTCTGCCAGTCTCTGCATGTCAGATGACATCACTAAAAATTTTAGCTCCTAGCCACAGAAAAATTTAAAATTAAAATTGGAAAAAAAACAAAAATTTGCACGGCCCCTAACACAAGGCCACACTAACCTTAATCGTGAAGAGATCCAGTTGGGTGTCCAGTCAGTGCAATGAATGTCCTACGCCAGATGAGCTGGACCCTAGGCTAGCACACAACCGTTCTGCGGAAACAAGAATTTTTTAGTTTTGGCATTCAAAGATCTAATTTTTTACAATAATACAGTTCTTCCCGGACTGGCCAACCACTTGTTATAAAAAAAAATGTGTGGGCTTGCTATGGGGGAACTGGTACTATTAAGGGGTAAGGGTAAGTAGAATACAGAGGTATCAAAAAATGGGAGAACTAAAAGGCCCGGCCCCCAAAGTAAAATATCCACAATAATAAATGCTTGCTACTAAACCCGGTTAGTCTAGGAATAGATTATTGTACTCCCACACAGGAAAAAGGGATACTCTGTTCAAACTTACTTATTTATTAACCCCTTAACACCCCCCATACACAATCACACCAATAACAATTTAATACTAACTTTACCACACAATCTTACGTTAAAAGCCTTGGTCCACATAAGCAGGATACAAGGTTTACACTGGAAACAAGCTAGGGTAAAGCTCTACTATAACACACTGGGGTAGTCAGCTTAGGGTAGGGGACCACGTGTTACACTGGGACCCCCGTTAGCATAACAGGTACGATAAAAACTTAAATATACTTACTACACCCCAGGTATACTACTCTACACATAGAACGATAGGTATGCCAGACATATACAAAAATGAGTAATGGAGTACTTAACCAACTAAGTCACAGAAATAAAGAATTAAGAGGAAGGAGGAGAGCACGTCCGAACAGCACAGTCAGCCAGCAGAGAAGGCCGCCTCCCTGCAGCATGCGTGTGGTGCCGGGAAGAGCCCAATTGATCATACAGCTATACACATTAAAACATCTTCCCCTTATGCCTCATATTGCTACTTTCCTCATTCTACGGGTAGTTAAACTTATAACAATGTTACTTAATCCACAACAAGTTTAAGAGTCTAAATGCTTTGTGAGCAACACGAATAGTCGTACTTCTGGCAGGGATGATTACAAACAGCTTCAGCTCTCTATGCGTGCCCTGCCATATTGTCGTTAATAAGCTCAATTTTGACCTCTGGTTTCCATCTAAAGAACCCAGAGTCGTAACATTGTGCAGCAGTACTCCACTCTAGAGAGCACAAGCGTTTTGAAAAGTGTCATCATCGGTATAGCATCTCTAGTGTGAAAAGTTCTTGTTATCCAACCTGTCATTTTTCTGCAGTTGTGACGGCTACTTTATTGTGTTTTAAAGGTAAGGTCTTCTGACATGAGTACACCCAGATCTTTACTTGCCTTTTCGTTCTATGTTATGATTTGCCTAAGTTTTGTACGTGGTTTCCGTTTTTATATTTTCATTTTTTCCATAGCGCATGAGCTGGAACTTGTCTTCGTTAAACACCATATTTTTTCTGTAGCCCATAGAAAGACCTGATCTACATCTGACTGGAGGTTCGCCGTGTCCTCTATGTGCCTACTCTCATGAAGATCCTAGTGTCATCTGCAAAGGATAATACAGTGCTATAGGTTGTGCTCTTGTCTATGTCCGATATGAGGATGAGAAAAAGTACTAGAGCAAGCACAGTACCCTGGGGGACTGAGCTCTTAACGGTTGACGGGTTGGATTTTATTTTGTTGACTATTACGCATTGGGTTCTGTTGGTCAGGGAATTGTAGATCCATCTGCCTACTTTTCCGGTAATTCCTTTTGAGCGCATTTATGGGCATAACACCATGGTCACATTTATCAAAAGCTTTTGCGAAATCTGTGTAAATTACATCAGCGTTTTGTTTGTCCTCCATAGCATCTAATGCCATATCATAGTGGTCCAGCCCATAAATAAATAAATAAATAAATAAATATGTTTATTCAGGAAAGGTACATACATAAGAGATTTTACATAAGTGGATCGATTTATAGATAGAGCTAGTACATACAATGCCTAAAGCCACTATTACGCAATGCGTTTCGGGCAAGAAAACATTAATATCTAAACTTAATACTAATTGAGCAAAAAGAATAAAATGTTTTGAGAACAGATACAAATAAAGATACAAAAAAAGGGGGGAACATGACTGAAAAGCAGCACAAATACAATATGTAGACAAACAGCGTTGAATAAAAAAAATAAGACATGGGTTGACAATAGAGGGGTAAGGTAGGTTACAGGGAGTTTATCAGGTAGTGTTTAGTTTTAATCTTAAACTGGTTGAGAGAGGTACAGTCTTTAACATGGTTGGGAAGGTCATTCCACATTCTGGGTCCCTTGATTTGTAGAGCATTTCTAGTTTGATTAAGTCGTACTCTTGGAATATCAAAACTGTATTTATTTCTGGTGTGGTGCTCATGGGTTCTGTTACAGCTTTCAATGAAGCTTTTGAGGTCAGGATTGGCATTACAGTTCAGCGTTTTATATATGTATAATACACATGAGAGAATGTGCAGTGACTTAATATCTAACATATTGAGAGATTTGAGTAGGGGTACCGAGTGATGTCTGGGGCCAGAGTTGGATATTGTCCTAATAGCAGCTTTGTGTTGAGTAATTAGAGGACGTAAATGATTTTGGGTAGTAGAACCCCAAGCACAAATACCATAGTTGAGATATGGATAGATGAGGGAGTAATAGAGAGTCACCAGGGCAGGGCGGGGTACATAATATCTGATCTTAGAAAGAATGCCAACAGTTTTTGAAACTTTTTTTGATATATTTAGAATGTGTCCCTGGAAATTAAGCTTGTGATCAATGAGAACGCCAAGGAATTTGCCATCTAATTTGTTACAAATTTGGGTATTGTTAATCTTGAGATTTATTTGATTAGAGGATTTATTGCCAAACAGAATATAGAAAGTTTTGTCAATGTTAAGGGTGAGTTTGTTGGCAGTTAGCCAAAGATGGACTTTATTAAGCTCGGTATTTACTGTGGCATTTAGAGCAAGGGGGTCAGGACTGGAGTAAATGAAGGTTGTGTCGTCAGCAAATAGAATTGGTCTAAGGTGTTGGGAGGCATTTGGAAGGTCATTAATGTAGATGAGAAAGAGGAGAGGGCCAAGTATGCTGCCCTGAGGAACACCAATGTTGATGGGTAGGGTAGGAGAAATTGAATTGTTCACAGAAACATACTGGAGCCTGTCAGTAAGGTAAGATTTGAGGTATTGCAGGGAGAGTCCTCTGACTCCATAATGATGTAATTTAAGAAGAAGGTTTTGGTGGTTGACAGTGTCAAAAGCCTTACGCAGGTCCACAAATAACCCAACAGGGAACTCATTTTTATCAAGAGCTGCATGAATTAAGTTAATCATACTAATAAGTGCATCGTTAGTGCTTTTTTTTTAGGTCTGAAGCCATATTGGCAAGAGCTAAGTATATTGTGCTTGGCTAGATAAGAGTAAAGCTGCTTGTAGATTAGTTTTTCAAAAATTTTTGATAAGTTAGGCAGGATTGAAATAGGTCTGTAGTTGTTAACATCTGTGAGATCACCACATTTGTGGACAGGGGTTACTCTCGCTTTTTTTAGAATATCTGGAAAGGTTTGGAGTTCAAGTGACTTGTTGAAGAGCAATGCAATTGCAGGGGCTAAGGATCTGGAGGCTTTTTTGTAAATTAATGTCGGAATCTCCTCAAGGGCACTAGACTTGGTTTTAAGGGAAAGGATTATCTCATTGACATCAGTGGAATTAGTAGGCTTTAGGTACAGAGACTGTGGATAGTTACCTGTAAGGTAGTCCTTAACATCAGTACTGGAAGAGGAATATCATTTGCAAGGGATGACCCAATGGAAGAGAAGAACCTATTGAACTCAATAGCAGAATCAGAGGCTGAAAGCTGACCATCGTTATTAGACAGGAGTGTTGGTTTGTTGTTTAAAATCTTCTTTGATCCCAAGATTTGTGAAATTGTGCTCCAAGTTTTTTTAATGTTGCTCTTTATTTGGGTAAATTTATCTTCGTAGTATTTAGTTTTGGCTCGTCTAATTATCTTAGATAGCAGTAAAGAGTAATCTTTGAGAATTCTTTAGAGACGGTTCCTAGCCTATACTTCTTCTCAAGGTCATGTTTTTTATTAATGGATTTAAGTATTCCCTTTGTAAGCCAGGGATTGTTAAGCCTTTTGGTAGTGACTTGTTTTGTAAGCATAGGACAGTGGGTGTTATAAAGGCTTAGAGTTTTTTGAAGAAAAGATTGTACTGCTAGGTTGATGTCCCCTATGTTACCTAACTCTGACTCCCAGTTGACATTATCAGCAGCAGTTATAAAATTGTCTATAGCAGATTCATTGTGCAGCCTAAAACTTATCTCCCTTGGCTCTAGAGGTGGTTTGTTAATGTTAGTTAAGAGAAATGTGGGGTAATGGTCTGTAGTGCTGTCGGTGATTATACCTGAAGTAAGCGGAGAGGTTATGTTGGTCCAGATGTGATCTAGAGTCGTGGCAGTACTATCAGTGATTCTAGTAGTCTAGTGATTAAGGGTATGAGGAAGCAGGAATTCATACAGTTGAGGAAGCTAACAGTAGTAGGGTGCTCAGGCTCGCAGAGGTCAATATTAAAGTCCCCTGCGATAATTAAATGGTTTTTGTTAAGTCTGTTATCGAGTATTAGATTTCTAAGGTTTGAATTGAATTCGGGCACATCAGTGTTAGGAATCCTATAGACTGCTCCCACAGACAGGATAGACTCGGTACCCTTTACTCTGAAACTGGCGAAGATATACTCCCCACAGCAGTCTCTAGTTCTAATTACTTTTAAGCATGTTAGTTCATGATGGTAGTAAAGAGCAGTACCACCACCTCTCTGATTTGACGACAGTTGTGAATTGCCATGTAGTTAGGCATGTTAAGAGTTGAGTAGTATCCTCTTTCAACCACGTTTCAGTAAGTATAATAAAAGTGAATTTGTTGTCAATAGTTTCAATTAAGGCACTAACATCATCGAAGTGTTTACTAGGGATCTAACATTTAAGTTGATTACAGAGATATTGTGATTATGTGTTAATACATTGTTTACATCATTGCTGTAAAATATGCTGTAAAAATATCTGCTGTAAAAGATGAAGATTGATTGATGAAGAGTAAGCCACCCAAGAGGTGGCACGGGCATGAATAGCCCGTAAGTGGTGGCCCTTTTGAGCCATTACCAGTATCAAAAGATGATATTGGAGATCTGTGGAGGCGCAACTGCACCCTGCGTGACGGGAGATGACTCCCGGACCAAATGGTGACCAAATGATCTGCTGTAAAATATCATCGCTGGGTTATATGGTGATTACACCTCAGCTCCCTCCAACAAGGTGAGAAGAGTATTACCTGTAATTGGGGAAAGGATTGTAGCTTGTGTGATTAGTAATGCATTAAGATAATGAGATAATGGAGCGAGTATAAGGATTACTCGCTACAGGACTCCCCCTGTCAGGGAATGGAAGAAACAACATAACAAAAAATACGTGGTCGTTGTGGAACATGTAGTCCGGTACCAAAAGATGCAGGCAGTGTGTGGACAAGCTCGATGTAGCAGGAGAGAAGAATGTGCATGATTGTTGCGTCCTTGGGTCGTTGGTGGGGCATTTAGATCCGGGCGCGGATGGGCTCGGGCACCAGGACAATAGGAGGTAATGTAGGCACGTAGTTAGGACAACGAGGGAATCACTGCTAGAGCTGAATTGTCCTGGAGGCGACGAAGAGTCGGCAGGACAGGCTGTAGATCCCACATGATGTAGTTGCTGATGAAGCTGTCAGAGGAGTAAGTAACACTCGCTGTGCAGCAAGCTGTAGTTAATGAAAATGTCGAGACGATCGCGGTGAAATCATAGCTGTGGCGAGGGTGTTGGCAGCGTTCCATGACAGGTGGCACGAGGTGGTTCACAGCAAACAACAGCAGGAGTGAAGGTCCAGTGAGAATCCATGTTGTAGTCCATCGTGGCTGGGTATCGTCGAAACTCTCTGGGGTCACCAATGTAACGTACGTTATGTTACGTTGTTGGGTTGATTAGATACACAGTGTTTAGTATTTAGATCCGGGGCGGATGGGCTCGGGCACCAGGACATAGGAGGTAATGTAGGCACGTAGTTAGGACAACGAGGGAATCACTGCTAGAGTATTTATTTAGTAATCCTGGATACAGCAGTGTCGTAGACGTTGAGACGAAGCCTGGAGCAGGGCAGAGAGCTGAGTGAGGCCGGAGTCGCGGAGCTCTATGTGGGAGAGCGTACTGAGCGTCGGTACAGTATCTCGCAAGTGTCTGCTCTAGACCACACTGGAAAGTAGACTAGAACTGCCCAAGCCGAGTACTACATTCTTGACTGGAGATTGTACTGGTTTGCTGCTCTCCCATCGCTGGGTATATGGTGATTACACCTCAGCTCCCTCCAACAAGGTGAGAAGAGTATTACCTGTAATTGGGGAAAGGATTGTAGCTTGTGTGATTAGTAATGCATTAAGATAATGAGATAATGGAGCGAGTATAAGGATTACTCGCTACAATGGAATATCATTGCAAGGGATCACCCAATGGAAGAGAAGAACCTATTGAACTCAATAGCAGTATCAGAGGCTGTAAGCTGACCATCGTTATGGGACAGGAGTATTGGTTTGTTATTTAAAATCTTCTTTGATCCCAATATTTGTGAAATAGTGCTCCATGTTTTTTTAATGTTGCCCTTTGTTTGGGTAAATTTATCTTCGTAGTATTTAATTTTGGCTCTTCTAATTATTTTAGATAGCAATGATGAGTAATTCTTTGAAAATTATTTGGAAACGATTCCTAACCCTATACTTCTTCTCAAGGTCATGTTTTTATTAATGGATTTAAGTATTCCCTTTGTACCCATGTTTTCCCATAAGTTGGGAAAATGTTGTAAGTGGAGTGCCTCAAGGCTCTGTCTTGGCCTCTGTTGTTTATAATATATATAAATGATTTAGATTCAGGTTTGAGTAGCAACATTTGCAAATTTGCCGATGATACGAAAATCGGTAGGGAAATTAATTCGGAGGAGGACCTCTATCACTTCAAGTTGATCTAGATAGGGTTTGAAATGGTCAAAAGACTTGTTTTGAAATGAATGGTTTTGATTGTCAAAAAATGGTTTTGAAATGTCAAAACACTTCATCCGGCCCGGGCCGGATTGAAGTGTTTTGCCAGAGAGCTGAAGAATGCAAAGAGGAGCTTTGTGACCCCACTGTCAATCATATTAATAAATCAATAGAGTCAGGCACAGTGCCAGAGTTTTGGAAAGTTGCTAATGTGATACCAGTTTTAAGAAAGGAGATAATCACTTGCGTCTAACTATCGACCAATTAGCTTAACGTCTATTGTGGGAAAGTTACTCGAATCTATAATAGCAAATAAAATTCGTCTTCATCTTGAAAAACATAAATTAATAATTGAGTCGCAACATGGTTTTATAAATGGCCGTTCATGTTTAACAAATTGTTATCTTTTTATTCTAGCATAGTTGAGGCAGTTGATAGTGGTAAGGATTGTGATGTTGTGTACCTTGACTTTAGCAAAGCTTTCGATACAGTGCCACATGAAAGACTGATTAAAGATAGAGGCTCATGGTATTGGGGGTGCTATATTAAGCTGGATTAGGGCATGGCTATACCAAAGGAAACAGAGAGTTAGTATAAATGGAGTCAAGTCAGAGTGGGAAAATGTTGTAAGTGGAGTGCCTCAAGGCTCTGTCTTGGGACCTCTGTTGTTTATAATATATATAAATGATTTAGATTCAGGTTTGAGTAGCAACATTTGCAAATTTGCCGATGATACGAAAATCGGTAGGGAAATTAATTCGGAGGAGGACTCACTATCACTTCAAGTTGATCTAGATAGGGTTTTGAAATGGTCAAAGACTGGCAGATGCAGTTTAATGCTGATAAATGTAAAGTTCTGAGGCTAGGTAATGATGATAGAGTTACAAGATACGAGCTAGATGGTGTTGAGATTGCGAAGTCGGATTGCGAAAGGGATCTGGGAGTTATAATTAGTAAGAATTTAAAACAAAAGGATCAATGCATAAATGTCGTAATAAGGCAAATAGGACACTCGGATTTATTAATCGCAGCGTAAGTAACAAGACACCTGGTGTGGTTCTCAAGCTATATCTTGCTCTGGTTAGGCCCCATTTAGATTATGCAGTTCAGTTTTGGTCGCCATATTATAGAATGGATATAAATTCACTTGAACGTGTCCAGCGTAGGATGACTAAGTTATTCCCCAAATTAGAAATCTTTCATATGAAGAAAGATTAACAAAGCTTAATTTGCATTCACTGGAAAGGCGAAGAGTTAGGGGTGACATGATAGAGGTTTACAAGTGGATGAATGGACATAACAAAGGGGATATTAATAGGGTATTGAAAGTATCAACACAGGACAGAACGCGAAACAATGGGTATAAATTGGATAAGTTTAGATTTAGGAAAGACTTGGGTAAATACTGGTTCAGTAACAGGTTGTTGATTTGTGGAACCAATTGCCGCGTAACATTGTGGAGGTGGGGTCCCTCGATTGTTTCAAGCATGGGTTGGACATGTATATGAGTGGGATTGGGTGGTTATAAATAGGAGCTGCCTCGTATGGGCCATAGGCCTTCTGCAGCTTCCTTGTCTTGTGTTCTTATGTTTCTTGGTCAAAGGACTGGCAGATGCAGTTGTAATGCTGATAAATGTAAAGTTCTGATGCTAGGTAATGATGATAAGTACAAGATACGAGCTAGATGGTGTTTGAGATTGCGAAGTCGGATTGCGAAAGGGATCTGGGAGTTATAATTAGTATGAATTTAAAACAAAAGGATCAATGCATAAATTTTCGTAATAAGGCAAATAGGACACTCTGATTTATTAATCGCAGCGTAAGTACCAAGACACCTGGTGTGGTTCTCAAGCTATATCTTGCTCTGGTTAGGCCCCATTTAGATTATGCAGTTCAGTTTTGGTCGCCATATTATAGAATGGATATAAATTCACTTGAACGTGTCCAGCGTAGGATGACTAAGTTAATTCCCCAATTAGAAATCTTTCATATGAAGAAAGATTAACAAAGCTTAATTTGCATTCACTGGAAAGGCGAAGAGTTAGGGGTGACATGATAGAGGTTTACAAGTGGGTGAATGGACATAACAAAGGGGATATTAATAGGTATTGAAAGTATCAACACAGGACAGAACGCGAAACAATGGGTATAAATTGGATAATTTTAGATTTAGGAAAGACTTGGGTAAATACTGGTTCAGTAACAGGGTTGTTGATTTGTGGAACCAATTGCCGCGTAACATTGTGGAGGTGGGGTCCCTCGATTGTTTCAAGCATGGGTTGGACATGTAATGAGTGGGATTGGGTGGTTATAAATAGGTGCTGCTGCTGCTCGTATGTGCCAATAGGCCTTCTGCAGTTTGCCTTA